>JAUCNO010000403.1:21075-44966 GCA_032353835.1 Enteromius viviparus
AATGACTTGTAAAATAATTAACTAAACATAATAATCACTTATTAATCATTTGTGAATGCTTTGTAGATGTATATTTCATCATTAACCAATCTCTTATAAATGACTTTTTTAGTAAAAGGAATAGTGTTATAATTCATATAACACAGTGTTCCTTAATTTGTATCCAGTTCTTCTTTATTATTTGTATCTAGATTGTTTTTTAATTGAATTTTTATGATTTTATCAGGTGCATTCTGAATACAACAGTCGGATTCAGAACGCTGACATGCTGGAGGCACACATTATACAGGCCCGAATGAAAGCTGCTGCAAAGGAGGAGCATGATCACAAAAGAGTCGTGGAAGAAGTGGGTGAAGCCTACCGGCAGCTGGGTCTTCCCCCAGGTAGGTTTCTCTAGTTGTGTTTATTTAAACAACCATTATTTTTACTATCCACAGTGCGTCTGTCAGTTAGTTAGTAGTCTTATGGCATCAAACCCTGAAGAATCCTCTATGTCTCCAAAGTTAAATCAGCTTTCAAATGGTGTGTGGACAGTGAGCTTCTCAGGAGCAACAGCTTGATTTGTCCACTGGACTATACAACAGTGCACACCCCAGTTGTTGAAACCCCAAAAGGTATTATTTCACTGACCTATAAAATAAAAACATCAGAAACTCAAACCAGCAGAATGCTTGTTGTAATACCATTTTGTTTTTGCAGGCACGTTCACTCCAGGCTTTGCCCAGCCTACTGTCTCTTATAATATGCACATTTCCGCTGAAGCACAGGATGATGGGTACACTCCTCTCCCCCCACCTGTGCATACGGCCCAGAGCCTGTTGGAACAATCAGAGGAGACACTCACGCTCCCTTCCTCTCCAGAGTCCAGCTCCATCAAGGACACAGAGGTTTGCCTCTGAGCATTATTCCATTTTCCTCATATTAAAGGGAGAAGAATGACCTTTATATATTTTTATTACATCACTTCCTCCTTTCAAATGAACACTGTAGCCCCAGATCTCATGATACACAGTATTTATGGGTTCATAGTTCATGTGTCCCAAGATATACCAAGCTAAACTTCTATAAATAAATAAATAAATGCACTATTTGGACTTTTAGATTTGTACTATTATAAATATTGTACATAGTATGCACTTTATATTTAAGGTTGTAAAATCAATCAATCACAATTAATCACATCCAAAATATTTTTTTTTGTGTTTTCATAATATATGTGCCGTGTATTGTGTATTGGTTATATTTATAGGTATTTACAGAAATGGACATACATACATATACATATTTAAGAAATATTAACATGTACATATATATTCATATTTATATATGATTTATGTTATATATAAATATATATGTGCGTGTATTTATCATTTATATACATAGAAACATAGACAGTGCATGCTAAAAAAATGTTTTTTTTATTCTGGATGTGATTAATCACGACTAATCAATTTGACAGCCCTATTAAAAATATTAATATTAATTTGTCACACTGCAGGGTAATTTTAAATGATCTACTACAGAAGAAAAGGTGCATAAACATTTATTTGACCCATTTTTTCAATTCAAAAGCTAGGTTTGGTGCAAAAGGCCTCGTGGATGGAGAAGCCTAGTGCTCAGAGTCAGGCAGAAGACAGGACTTCACTGCAAAAACACAAAGATCGATACACATTCCTGCGCAACCCTCGCTTCCTGCTCCCGAATGCTCAGCGTGGGGGAAAGTCTCTCATCATGCCAGGGAAGAGGCCGGAGAATGTGGGAAAGGGCAGGAAAAACACTGGCAGAGAGAGGTGTGCCTGTGCTTTTCATTTAATATGTGTTTTATTTGGTAAGATCATGCTTGGAAATACACTCAACATTGATTTATTTGATAATAATTTTTAGAACCTCTATATTTAGCTAGTATAAATAGTACATTAATGAATTGCTCTAAACTGCTTTTCCATTTTCCACTGGTCAATAAAAAAGTACACATAGCGCCTTTAATTAATTCATATCACATAGGCCACTTTATGAATTTAGCTTAGAATCACAATAAGCCTCGTCCTTTGTTGTTGCATTGTTTGCATTTTGGTAAGCTTTA
This sequence comes from Enteromius viviparus, assembly GCA_032353835.1. Taxonomy (NCBI): domain Eukaryota; kingdom Metazoa; phylum Chordata; class Actinopteri; order Cypriniformes; family Cyprinidae; genus Enteromius; species Enteromius viviparus. The sequence goes on from JAUCNO010000403.1 coordinate 23,159, forward strand.
TTCAACTATTATTGCCATAATATTTGTGCAGCTTGGGTAGGGGAAATATGATACACATGAATACTCAAGAAACAGCTCACACCCTGTTGTCTGCCATAAATTATAAATACTGAATGTATTGTAATATATTTCTTCATATGGCTCATGTAGACATCTGAAAAGCATGACGTGGAATTGCACAATTATTCCACTAGCATGATCCACCATGCAGCCTATATATGTTTTTTTGTTGTTTGTTAGCCGTATTGTCTCCCAAAACATTTCAGCATCAATCAAAGACAACATATGAATTGGAATCGCTCCATTGTCTGTTAGGGTTAGGCCCAACTGAAATATCTCTGGCCAATCAGATGAGGTTTTTCCCTTCATAGTGGCCAAAAGAATCACAAGACTATCAAAATGCCTCAGCTGACTCTTTCTGCATTTTCGGGTATGAACTCTGTGCAGTTTCTGTTTCTTGGTGGTCAACAACAGAAAAATACATCCTGTTTGTATGAGATACTTCATAAAGTGTGGCTGGGCAGTTGATAGAAAGCATGTCCACCAAGAGTTTAGTTTTGACTGTACATGGGGAAGTACAGTAGGCAACATTTGAAGTGGATCAAAAACATTCATCAAAGTTGTTCTAAAACATAAAACCAAAATCTTAGGACAACTTTGATACAAATTTTTGATCCACTTCAAAAGTGGACTACTGTAAACATTTTAGTTGCTGTGACTGGTTACTATTTTTAAACACCTTATCCTGTGGATGTATTCTGTCAATTAGCAAATGATTCTAGTTTACTGAACATAAACTGATGAATTACAGAACTTATTAAATGGTCAAGGCATGTCATCTTATACATAGTTGAATAATTATCTTGTTTATTGATTTGGGTATTCATTTGTCATAAGCTCATCATTGTCACAAAATTCCCTTTCTATCTTAAGTCCTGGTCCTGTTCCCATCTTCGCTGCGAATCCACCTGTGATCTTCTTCACTGACTACAGAATAGGACAAGTCTATGAGGTATAAAAGCACCTTATATTTCATGCATTTTGGTACTTTTGTATGAAAAATTATATTGGTACAACTACATTTTTATTAACTAAATCAGTAATGTTATTACATGACCCCTAGTGTAAAAGTTCAGTAGGTTTTCCCTTCTGAATGATCTCTTTCTCGTTCAGTTTGCTTTCAGTTCTTAATAGTGCCTTCTGTTTTCTGTAGACTGCGGTGGAGCTCAAAAACATGACCGCGACCAGCCGTCACATTCGAATGATTCCTCCAACCTCCCCACACTTCTCTGTTGGTTTGGGTGAGTTCTAAAGAAAAAAAGTAGCTGCTGACCTTGTAAAAGACTCGTTTGTGTTGCCAGGAGTTCTGCTTAGTTTACATTAAAGCTGTTAGGGGGTTTTGTAGCAGGACTAGAGGGAATGGCTGGGTCATGAAAGTATTGTTAAAATAATTAAATAAAAATAAAACATTAAAAAACAATGACAAACCAAAACTGAATTACTAAAATTCAATTAAAAAAATAATTTTAAGAATAATTTCTAATTAAAAAAATTAAGTCATATGTAATAGTAGATCAGTGACACTAAAATAATTCTGAATTTCTGAGGAATTGTTTATTAAAACTTTGCTATTTACCCTGCAGCTAGAGGAAGCAAAGTAGGGAAACAGGTTAAAAATGTGAAATAATTACTACCAGTGAGCCCAAGAGAAGAAACCGTGTAATAAAGCTTTGTTTCACAGGCAGGTTCCCTGGCGAGGGGGGGATTGTCGCTCCTGGAATGAGTTGCCAGTATATGGTGCGTTTTGCTCCAGACTCTCTGGCTGATTATGAGGATGTTCTGGTTGTGGAGACGCAGTTGCCATATCCTCTCATTATACCGATAGAGGCCCGCAGACCCCCTCCAATACTCAGTTGTGAGTAAAATAAACAACTCTTTCATCATCTAGATCTCAAAGTTATAGTTTACCTAAAAATAAAAAAGTAACAAAGAAAGTTGACGGACTTTCAAAAACTACCTTAATTTGGCTTGTTTTGATATTGATCTGTAATATAAGGTATAAGGTATTCATAGTTCCTCTTTCCGTGTGCCAGTGCCTGCCGTCATGGACTGCGGTTACTGCCTTGTGGGAGGGGTGAAGTTTATGGAGGTTTTATGTCAGAATGAAGGACTGAGTGCAGGAACGTTTTGTCTAATGCCGAAGAAACAGTGGCCTGCCTCAAGCCTTAGGGTAAGCATACAAATCTTAACATGAAATCTCATTCTGTGCATATTTAAGATTCTTTTCTTTGACAGAGTTATTATTTATGACTTCTAATAAATCTCATAACAAACTCTGCTGGTTGAAGTAAATATCTGTACTCGAACTCAGTTTCATCTGTACATTTAAAATTGAAATCAAACAACGGCTTAAAGTGAAAATTAAATTCCACTCTATTTTCTAGATGCATGTTATTGACCTCACTGTGAACTATTATTATTATCATTTTACATGTTTACAATTATCTTAGCTCGTAATTTTTAATTAAAATATCATAAAATAATGAAATTAAAGATGCATGCTGAACTTAAAGTCCGCTTTAAACATAAAAACCCATTCATCCAATCAACAACCAGTGGGATGTGCATCAAAATCAATCATCATTAATCATCATGAGTAATAATTCTTTTCGTCTCAGTCTGCAGTGAAGTCTACTTTCGCAGAACAGCCTCCCTTTGCCGTCAGTCCCTCTATTTTTGGTCTTCTTCCTGGACAGGCCACTGTCATAGAGGTGAGATGTTACTTTGTCTGATATTTGTTGTGCTTTGTGCAACCATCTGCATGTTTCAAGAACGCTATGAAATAAAATAATGTTTTTGAGGCAAAAAAAGGGTCAATATTTTCAAATCTGTCAGGGGCTCTAATAATTTTGGCCACCACTGCAGATGTTAATCAGTTATTAAATGACTTATATATCTTCTAGAAGATTCCACAATACTATTTTAGTTTAATCTACTTTCTACTGTACACTCTGTGATTTTGATTTGATTGACACGCTCAATCTTTATGAGATGGTAGTGATGGTAATTATAATTAAAAATAAGTAATGGTTGGCAGAACAGATTAAAAAAAAAAATTTATCTGATAACTTCTAAACGCTTAAAATGCTAATGTATGCACATTTTTAGATCTTGCGAATACAGCCTTCCATACAGTCTAATGTGAATAATATTCAGCAAACTGCTAGACTATGACTCTGTATATTTGGATGTGTTTTTTATGTTTAGGTTGTGTTTTTCCCTGCAACTGCTGAGATCTCTACTCAGGACTTTACCATTGTCTGTGACAACTGCCAAGTAAAGGACATCACCCTGCAAGGCAGGAAATCAATTCAACCAAGCCTAATAATTTTTAGACTAACAAACATCTCTAAAAAGATATGTGTCTACATGTTTTAATACATTTTCTCAGGTACAGGTCATCTGATCACTGTGGAGCTGGTTTCAATATCAGGTGGAGAGGATCCGCCGGAACTGGGGGAGTTGTGTGATATCACAGCTAACCATTATGTCAGATTTAACCCAACCAATCCACACTCCACCTTACAGAAGACTGTTGTTGTGAAAAACAATGCGTGAGCTACCTGTGCACATCTGTCGCAACAGCAAATATTCACGGGTGTGCTTGTAAATAATTTTTTTTATTTATGTGTAGACACTTGGAGCTCCCGTACCACTGGCAGATTATGAAACCCAACCTTCAATGTCTGTTGCCTGGAGAGACTCCAGACCCTTCCAGCATTCAGCATCATCTTGATACAGACAGTGTGTTCAGTGTTACTCCAGTCATGGGTGTCCTGAGCCCTGCAGAAGAACATGAGTTCCTGCTCACATTCAGTCCAAAGGATGTATGTACAGTACATCAACACATATAAACACAACACCCAATGAAATAACTGAAACTTTATCTAAAATGAGAATAAAAGCATGCCATAAAATAAATTTAAATTCAAAAACTTTTAAACTGTATTAGCAAAAACCCTAATAGTATATGAATTATACACTCCCTAAACAGTAATTTTCTATCTGTTTAAGCTGAAAGACTACCACAGTGTCTGCCGATTGGTGATAATAGATGTTCCCGATCCACCCAGAATCGGTGATGATGGGTAAAATTAGCTTTACTTACTGTTTGATATTTGAATGTAATATTAAAGGAATAGTTCACCTAAAAATCTAAATTCTGTCATCATTTACTCACCCTCAAGTAGTAGCGAATCTGTATGATTTTAATTGTTCTGACGAACACACCATAGTTCCTTTACTATGGAAGTTGGTGACCAAAAACAGCCTGGTTACAAACTTTCTTCAAAGAAATTCATACAGATTTGGAACTACTCGATGGTAAGTAAATGAAGAATTTTAGTTTTTGGGTGAACTATTCTTTTAAATTAGGATAAATATAAGATTGTTCACGCCATGTAGAAACTACTGTGTGCTGATTTTCAGGACGTGCCTCAGCACTGCTCTCCATGTAAATGATGTGACCGTTTTAGAGGTTGAAGTGAAAGGTTCTACTGAGCCGTATAAGATTCTTCTTGAGCCGTATGCCATTTTAATACCAGGGGAAACTTACATACACAACACTATCCGCAAGAGATTCAAGGTAGTGCTGAGTCCAGAGGTCAAAACGACTTCTTTCCTAATTGCATAATTTACATCATAAAATGCTGTGGAACTGTGAAGACGTGTATGGTTTGTGTATGTGTTTCAGATGTGGAATCACAGCAAATCAGTCATTCGCTTTGAATGGGAGCGTATTATTGACAGTCATGTAATTGAAGTGGAGCCTTCAACAGGAGAAATAGGTGAGATAAAACTTTGTGTTTGCGATTAAACACTGCGAATAAGCAACTTTTATATGTTTTTCCAGGGACAGCATTAGTTTTTAGTAACGATACAAAGAAATTCAGCTTTGCCATCACAGGGATAAATTAAGTTTTTAAATATAAAAAGTAGCAGTAGGTATGTATTGTAATAGTATTTCACAATATTTCTGTTTTTACTATATTTTATGATCAAATAAAGCTATCCTGTGTGAGCATAAGAGACTTAATTCGACAACATTAAAAAACAAAATGATTTCTAATACAGTACGTGCTTGCTTACAGAGATGAATGAGTGTTTCGATATGGAGTTGGCTCTGACTGGAAAGAATCCGGGTCATTTTGCCTCCACCCTGCAGTGTCACATTCAGCATCATCCTAAAACTATTGGACTGGCCATTGAGGTCACATTTAAGGTATTTAAATTAATTTCCGAATGATTTATACTCAATATGCTAGTGGAGAACATCACAAATGTTCTCATTAGCAAATGATATCCTATTCAAATTAATTCTATTTAATATGGTGCCTCAGGGTCCGCATTGCTCAGTGAATGTGCCCAGTCTGGATTTTGGTTTGCTGCAAATGGGAAGCGAGAGCATCTCTTCCATCGATATCACCAACAATAGTATGCTAGATTCCCACTGGAGCCTAGAAGAGCTATCCAACACCAAGTCGCCAATCAGGGACCTGGTACAACTCCCCATCTAAGCTTCTTATTTAACATTACGAGTACTGTTTGTGTATCCTGATTAAAATTAATCTGTGTTCAGGTATATATGAATCCAAATAAAGGTGTGCTGCCTCCTCTGGCGTCCTGCAGTGTGGATGTGGTGTTCAGAGCCCTGTACTGCCAGCGTTTCGAGTCAGTCCTAAAGCTTACTGTACTTAATGGCACTGGCTGGTGAGGAAATAAGTCATATCATATTGTGTCTGAACTACAAGAGAAGAATACTAAGCAGATGTTACTTGTCACATACTTGAGTGAAGGTGTGCATTGGTTTGTCTTCAGTCACGTCTCTGTACAAGCAGTCGTCCAGTCTCCTCAGGTGTGCTTGCTGAGCTGTGAGCTGGTGTTGACTGATCTATATGTAGGTGTTCCACAGATGTGCAGCGTTACCCTGTTTAACCAAACACTGCTGCCAGCCCACTTCACTTGGAGCAAGGTGAGACAGTTTATGTAATGTGTTTATCTCTTAAACCCTAGCCAGTGTTCAGAGTTTGCAAAGAACATGATAATGTGGTCACACTCAAAGATAATAAAGCCAGCAAATTTTTCATGAAACAGTTTACACATAATAAATCTTATACAGTTGAATGAGGTATAAACTCATATCAGGAGCCTAATAAAGCATGCTTCATTTTACAAGGAGTGGGGCTGTCATTCAGTCAAAAGAATTCAATATTGTTGTTGTGTAATTTTGTGATATTGTATAGGTTGGACCAGTATGTATAGTCATTCTCAAGAGGTTTTCTTCATTTCAGCTCCAAGGTGCTCAGGCTCATCTGTGCTCTGCAACCTTTAGGCCCTCTTCAGGAACTCTGGAGCCCAGTGCCAAGACAGAAGTGTCTGTATCATTCACCGCTCGCACTGTTGTACGTACTTCTACTGCAGTACTGTAACACCCACAGCCTAAAGTAAACAGCACATAACAGCCCCAGTGCAATACAGTATTGTGAATGCGTTTTATGTTTTTAGGAGGAACTGACTAAAGTGGCTGCAGTTTGTGAAGTAAAAGGAATGGAGAGTCCATTATTGTTGGGATTTTTTTCTAAAGCTAAACCTCTCAGAGTTTCCTACTCGCTGCCTTCTGATTGGTAAAGCCTCACATTCCCATTTCCCTGTCTTTCTTTAGTTATAGGTATTTAAAAAAAAACAAAAAACAAGACATGATTGCAATACCATCCTCTTTTTTTCTGCTTTATATTTAGTACTAATTCAAGGGATGCTGACCACCAACCGATCACACTGGACTTTACGGAGTATGAACCAGCTGACATTGGCAAATCTATCAAACAGCAGTTGCTGATAACAAATCACACTGCTATTACTGCTCCGTTCACTGTTGAAGCAGAGTACTTTATCGGATATTGTCCTTCACAATTGGATGAAAACTCTGAAAGGTACAGTACACCATGTATCTTTATTATTTTTGATAATAAATAAAAATATATTAAAAAAATATCAAAAAATATTAACTTATAATTAACCTCTAGCCTAATATTGCATTTTGGGTTTATAAGATTTTTTAAAAATGTTTTAAAAGGTGTCTCTTATGTTCATGGAGGCTGTATTTATTGTAATACGAAATATCATTAAAACTTTAAATAACGGTTTTCTGTTTTAATGTATATTAAAATGTAATTTATTCCTTTAGATTTTCTGCATTATTATTCGTCTTCAGTGTCACATGATCCTTTAGAAATCATTTTAAATTTGTTTTAACATGTTTTGAAAACATACTTATTATCAATGTTGAAAACAGTTGTGATACATAATAGGAACTGATTTTGTTGATGAATAGAACAACATTTGAAATAGAAATTGCAACATTTTAAATGTTGTGGGACATAATTTTTTTTTTTGTTAATTAATTTTATAATTTAAATGTAATGTTTTATTTTATTGAATATTTGTTTAATCTCATTTAAAATAATAATTATTTTTTTTACATTTTATATATATTTTTTTCTTTTTGAATACTTTTTGACCTGACCCTTTGACCTTTCATTCCAGGAGCAGTGCACCTCACCATTCCATCCAGGCCAAAAAAATACAGCAGAAAGCACATGATGGTTGGTGAAAACTACTCTTTTGTGCTCTTCAGTATTACTGAAAGTGAAACAGCCTTTTTTTTCTTTACTTCCAGAATTTGTAAACTGTCTTCTTTCCCATGGAAGAGGCGCAGCATTCCTTGTTAAACCGAACAGTGGTATGCTTGGCCCATTCAAGACTCAAACCATCGATATCACTGGTTTCACCAATATGTGGGGAGATTATCAAGACAATCTAATATGTAAAGTATGGCACAAAACAATCAAACGTCTTATTTCATTCTAAATATTATCAAATCAAACTGCTGAGTTACAATGAATCCTATCTGAACTTTTCTTTCAGGTTGGAGATCTAGATGCAACTCCTATTCCTATCAAGATGTCTGTGAGGGGCTGCCCAATTTACTTTCAGATGATTGGACCACAGCCTGACAACCAGAACCAGGGTCCAGTTATACGGTAAGTGTATTATAAGATGCTTTAGATATTGCAGTTTACATGAAAACTGTGTTTTGATATTTATGATTGTCAGGTTTGGAAGCCATGTTTCTGGAGGAGACACTGTGTCACGCTCTTTACGGCTCATTAACACCAGTCCGTATGGTGAGCTATTCACCACATCAAGCTAGCAAATGTACATACATCAAGTTTACAAAAGTAAATACATCACATTGTTTTTTTGAAACCTCTCAGATATCCGTATGGATTGGGTCACCTACAACTTGGAGGTTGGCGATAGTAAATTGATAGATCTATTGGTTGCATGTGGTGAGCCCTTTCCTCTGAAGGATGCAGATGGCAATGAGGTTCTTGGGGGTCTGGACTCATCCGTCATTTTCCCACGCACATGGGAGGACAGCCACACCCCTAGCAGAGAAGGAACAAGCTCCACTTTCATGACCAAATCTGTGAGTCAAGGATTAGTTTTCATAGCATCATCTCAAAACCGATTTTTCTGGTGCAGCTTCACTACACAAACACATCTATTTTCTTCTGGTTTGTAGGATGATTTTAGAGAGAACGAGGAAGAATGTGATGGAGAGGATGACAGAAGCCCTTCTAGGTCTCTGGCTCCAGTGAAGAAGCTGTTTTCTGTGTTTCTGAAGCCTCATGAAGGCAACGTCTCTGACTACCCATACTGCATCACTCCCCAGCAAATTGTAGGTTATGGGAATCACTACTGTTCCAGGTTTCAGTGTTAAATTTTCATGATGTAGAAATTCAATGACAGGAATTTAAAGGTATAGTTCACCCAAAAATGAGAAGAATGTCATTAATAGATCTGTAGTATAGATGAAGTATTTTTTTTAGCATCATAAAATAAGGGTTGAATCACTGATGTCACATTCAGTGACTATTTTAAGGAAGTACTTCTTACCTTTTTGGGCCTTGCTGTCTATGCAGGGTCAGAAAGCTCTTGGATTTCATAAAAAAAAATATCTTTAATTTTGTTCCAACGACATGAGTGTGAGTAATTAATGACATAATGAATATTTATTTACCCTCGAATATGTACTTTATTACAGATAGTTCCAGCAGGGGGCAGTAGCACCATTCATGTGTCTTTTACTCCTCTGATCCTGTCATGTACAACCAATCAAAGATGTATAGGTTATGCTCTGGGTTTCATGAACCTTGACTGTAAGGTATGTTAATCATGCCCACTTCACCTTATACAGACTGTTACACTTGCATCACTTTCAAAATAGAAAAAGATTTACAGTCAAGAGTGTCATATTACTTTTATTTATCTTGCAGCTTGCATCATTAACTCCAGGCAAAGTGGAGAGAGCTCATGGTTATGAACTAGAACCTTTGAGGCTGGATATGCAGGCTAATGTAAAACCTGCCATGTGAGTTACAAATTTCATTTGAATTCAAACAGGTATTTTCATATAGAAACCGCTTAGTGATCCCATATTGCATTTTAGCGGAGTATCTGTATATTGTGAAATCTTCTACCACAAGCATTATATACCAGTAAATAAACACATTATATATTACCAACCATAAATCATTGTATGTGTGTGTTTAGTTTGTCGGTGCAGATGGCAGAGGATACAGACGTACTGGAATTCACAGCAGCTGCTAGTGATACACTAGACGCAGCATCACACACACAGGTGCACTTCAAACAAACAATATGTATTAAAATCAAAGATATTTCCTAGTGGTTTTGTGCGGGGTTATCTGCACCTTTTTGTCTTTTCATTCGGACTATAGAAGGAATCCAGGATAACTCGGATGTTCCAGCTGAAGAATAATACGGATATGGCCTTGAGCTTTAGACTGAGCACACTTCCTCCATTCTCAGTGCTGCTGCCCCGACAGAGCCTTAAACTGATCAGCAGCTCACCCTCTCACAGACACACAACAGGACTCTCTGGACCAGGAGACGATCAAACATCACTTCTGTTACAGCCTAAACAAATCATGCAGGTCATATTGTTTCTTTGTCATCTGTGTCTCTATTAGAATCTGTTCTAAATCTGTGCTATCTGTCAATCTGACACAGGTTAAGGTGGCTTTCCATAATTCAGCTTCACTCTTGACGTGTCTGAATGAGCCATGTGAGGAGTCAGATGCTCAGCCCTCTGCTACTCTTCTGTGTAATGATGCTGGAGAAAGGATACTACAGTTTCAGCAGAGTTTGACCATTCAGTACAGCAATAACAGTGTACAGGTGTGTATACAGACAACATTTAGCTCCTTTATATAGCTGAAATACACCAGTCATGGAGCACATTCAGGTTGATAAAGCTGGTATTAATTATAGAGATGTCATTTAAAGACAATATTCAAGGCTATTGTATTTGAAGATGATGATGATGGGTAAAAATATCCTCATTGCATCCTCATCTTACAAGAATCATATATATATACATATATAAAATCCTGGAACAATAGCCTCATTCAAACAAGTTCTTACAGTGTAAAAAGTAATTATGCCAAATTTGTAAGTAATTAAAATATATTTAATTCATTAAAATTTAATTAATGTATTATACATTTAATTTATTTATTTTGATTTATTTCTCCTAACTGAACTCTGGATTCCACTTTGAGAAACTCTGAGAAGCTACACTACCTTTTTATTCAAATTAATACTTTTATGATGCATTAAAAATGTCAGTTAAGATATTTCCATTGTCACTAAGATTTCTGTTCTTTTGAACTTTCTGAAAACAAATGTATTACATTGTCAACAACAATATATAGCAGCACAGCTGATAAAAAAAATGCTTCTTTAGGATTAGTATATTAGAATATTTCAGAATGATTACGTGACACTGAAATAATGTCCATTACAGGAGAAAACTACCATTTAAAAAAACTGAACTGTTATTTTAATTTGTAATGTTTCACAGTATAACTGTATATTAATTTTTTTTTTCAAATAAATGCAGCCTTGGTAAGTTTTAAACTTCCTTCAAAAACATTAAATCTAAACCTACCAACCCTAAACCAAAACAACTGTGAACCAGAAGAAAGCTGCCGTCTTGACATCTGAGCCTTAGTAGCAAAACAAGCAGATGCGTCTCAGAAGTCTGAATTTCCTCTGTAAGTGGTAAACACTACTGTCTGTTGACTATTTCAGACAGTGTCCCTTTATGCAAATCTGGCATTACCCACACTACACCTTTCCAGTTCCACTGTGGATTTCGGCACCTGCTTTGTTGGACAAACATCTGTGAGAGAGGTCTACCTCCACAACAGAGGTGGCTCCTGTAGCTTCTGGACTGCACTTACAGGTAAAATGCTTTGGCTTTGGATGAAGCAGTTGTGGAGTGATCTTGAAGTTGTATTAGCATAGAAAAGGCAGTTGTAATCCTGGCTTTTACAATCTGATCCTTACCATAATGGTAATTACTCTGCACGCATATTTTGTCTAGATACTGAAGGTAGCAAAGAAGAGTTTAGATTGAGTCCAGACTCTGGTGTATTGAAAGCTCTTGGGGATCCACCATCCTGTACACAGCTGCTGCAGATCAGCTTCACTGCAAGGTACAGTCCACCTCACCAGATACATACGCAACCAATCAATTAATAGTGTGGGAAAAACTTCATTTATATGCCTGCAATAGATTCATAACTTAGATTCTAATTGAAGTCTACTGTATTTGGTTCATTTTTAAACTTTTAGAACTAATTGTATTTTCTTCCTCAGTGATCAGAAAGAGTTCCAAACTATTATCACAGTGCAGGGAGTTCTTGGAGAGACGCCGCTTGTTCTGAAAGTCAAAGGAAGTGGATCATTTGATGAGCGTTTTGTATCACTTGACACTGAGCTCCACATTTAACTGAAGAACTGAAGCTTATCTCTCGGTCTCTGCATAGACACTCATTAGTTTGAATAGACACTGATCTCTGTACACCTCAAATAATTTTCTTGTGAAAGTTTAATTCCTTTAATTAAGCAGATTAAACGAACATAATCTATTTTAAATGGCCAGGTGTATGTTTGCGAATCGTGGCACAAAGGTCAAGTTATAGTTAAACAGTTACTTCACACATACACTACTGTTCAAAATGTGGGAATCAGTGAGATTTTTAGTTTTTAAATTGTACTTTGTTTAAAGATACTTTTTTACACTACTGATCCGTTTCAAGATATTTGAAAATGTAATGTATTCCTGTTAAGGCTTATCTGAATTTTCCGCAGTAGAGTTTTATACATAATAAATCATTTTTATTTTATTTTAACAAATGAGATGCATTACAAACCTTTGTAAATTATACTAGCCCTCAACACTTTTTTACATTTTAAGTCTCCTGCTATCTCCATATTAGAAGGAAAGACTAGATCAGATTAATGTCACAAATCGGTAGAGATGAAAGTTGTTTGATTGCTTTTACAGATACAAGCATATCTGCTTTCCATGATCTGTTATCACATAAATGCAAGGCACTTTAAAGTGAGATCTGAATGTTGAACATCCTCAAAGGTAAGGCAAACACCCACTGATACGCACTACATAAGAAGTGTGCAATCTCTGCTCGTGTTGAAAGCTCTAGTTCACTTCTAGCAGCTTGATTAAAACGAATTAGCAACTGTTAGTTTCTCTGCGTGTCATCAGGACATTAGCATCTTGGGATCTTGTGACAGGCCTTTCATCACTGGCCAGGATACTCAAAAACCGCAGCCGCTCCCATTCCAGTCCCAATGCACATGGACACCACGCCATACCCTCTGCAACAAAAAACAACGTGGATCATAACCCTTTAATTATTGCTCAATTTGAAGCCGTTGCAGTAATGCATTAATGTATTGTACTAACATGTTCTGTATTAGCAAGAGATTTCATTGGACCCTTCTGTATGATATTATGATATGATTAGTATGTTCACCTCTTGCGTCTGCGTTTGAGCTCATTGAGCAAAGTCACGACCTGTCGAGCACCAGTGCAGCCCAGTGGATGACCAAAAGCAATGGCTCCTCCGTTAGGATTCACTTTCTCCATAGGAATGCCCAGTTTTTCCACACAATACACAGCCTAGGAATATTGTGAAAGTTGCTGTTAGGGGAAGTTAAAAAAATACTGGGGGAAATCCAATAAAATGTATCAGTCACCTGACTGGCGAATGCTTCGTTGATCTCAAACACGTCAATATCATCCACAGTCAGCCCTGCACAAGCAAATGCAATAACACGCCTCATTTACAAACATTATTTAGGAATAATGGAAAATCTATTTTAAGACATAACTACTTGAATATAAATGGCTTGTATTAATGTGGAGCAGCTGTACTCTCACCAGCCTGGTTGAGGGCTTCTGGGATGGCATAGGCTGGGCCAATGCCCATGACGTCCGGTGGAACACCCACCACAGCGCTCGCCCTCAGCACCCCAAAAACAGGAAGTCCCAGTTTCTGCACTGTAGATCTCCGCCCAATTAGCACTGCTGCTGCGCCGTCACTCACCTGACTGGCATTACCTGTGATGAGAATGAGATATTTGAGCTATAGAATTTAACAACCAAATTACGTTTTTCAAAAAATTCGGCATACTGTATGCTCACCAGCTGTGGTGCTGCCGGTTTCTTTGAACGCTGGTCGCAGTTTGGCCAGGCCTTCGAAGGTAGTCCCAGGCCGGATCCCATCATCCTTTGTGACAGTAATAGTGCGCTCAGTGCCACTTTCATCCACAAATTTAGTAGTGACCGGTGTGATTTCTTGATCAAACAAGCCCTTTTTCTGTGCCATGGCTGCCCTAGTGTAGTAAAAGTAATACTTGAGTGCATTTTTGCTAAATACCAACAGCTATAATGTATTAACTATACATAAATGTCATGGCAGCACCTACTTCTGTTGGGAACTGAGAGCAAAGCGGTCCTGTGCTTCCCTAGTGATTCCAAACCTTTCAGCAACATTCTCTGAGGTTATTCTGAAAGCAAGAGAGGGAAAAAAATGTAATTTAAAGATTAAAACGGAGTATTAAAAAAAATAACATGCATACCCCATAGGAATTATACAGTCTCTGGCTTTCTCATTGTCCATCAGTCGGGAACTGAGGTCTCCCGGGTTATTTGGTGAACGAAGGGACATGCTCTCCACACTGCCAAGAGAAACAAGAAAAAAGAAATTTCTACACTTTATCTTTCACATTCATTAATGAAATCAGGAATTACAAATCTAGCATACTAACCCACAGGCAAGTCCCATGTCATATGAACCTCCTCTGATTCCACCTTAGAACACAGAAAACCCCCTTTAACTTCAATACTGGATTTTATTATGGTGTGGCTAAATTTGAGTTCTTACCTGCAATATTAAAAAGCGCTTGTAGTCCAGAAGAGCATTGCCTGTTTACAGTATAGACGGGTACAGACTCAGGAAAGCCACTGAAAGATAAAGAAAGTCTTGATTTGCATTCAAATGTTTAGCAATAACTTGATTTGTTATTCAATCAATACTTATTTTACCTAAAAAAATGTGCAACTCGAGCCATCAGTGCACCTGCACCAGGTTGTAGTACATTACCTGAAAAATAGCATTAAGCGTAAAGCATTAAGAGGAACGCAAAAATGACTCTTCCTCTGGCCTTTTAAGATGAAGATAAGTTTGTTTCTTCATCAAAACATTTAGCATAACATCACTTCCTCACCAACAGCAGTGAATGGGAGCCGTCAGGAGCCCGAGCAGCTGATAAAAACATAAGAATCTATACTATTCCAATCTATTGTGAAACATATTTGTTTATAATAAACAAAGTTACCACTACTGCATTTTAACTTTAAACGATGGCTGCATTGACAAAGTTTTTTGCCTCATAAAATGTTAACTGAGTTGTGATTCTGAGACTATGTTGATTCTGACGGCACCCATTCACCGCATAAGATCCCTTAGCTGATTTTCATTCTTGGGTGAACTATTACTTTGATCACTCTTTCTATATTACTGTTATTAATTTTGTTGTGTTTTAGTGTATCTTATGATGTTTTGTTCTGGCTAGCTGTAATCTGACTTACCAACACACACATCCCCTAATAAAGAGGGTCTCAGTCCCACATCCTTCAGGACTGCACTCATCACAGCACTGAGGAGTTCATCTGGGGTAGTGTCCTAAAATAAAACAGATATACAGACTTTAATACCGGATGATGTGAATGTCGCTGTCAAGCATACATATTGATCGATATCCCACCTTAAAGGATCCTCTCTTCGCTCGGCCGATGGCTGTTCGTAGTCCATGAACCACAACGATATCATTTGGATCAGCGGCTGAAGCGCTGCACTGCCTCATTCCTACACGAGTGTTTGATGACAGATGTCCCGACAAAACCTGCAGTCTGTGCATTTTTTATGTCAAAAATAAGGTCACGAAAAAAATAAAAGGACAACGGTTTATTGAGATATACACAGATGGTTAACAGGGACTGTTGTATGAACTATGCTCTACATTTCTGAGGATGTTTCCTGGTGAACCTTGCTTCTGTGGTCAGATTGGATATCATTGGCTAGTACGTTCTGACGTGTTCGTGTGGAATTATGGGGAATGAAGTACAAATCTGAAGCCAATTGTTGAGTTTGTCTATGCAAACTTATTTAAAAATAACAATTTTTTTTTATTTTTTTATTTAAGAGCATTAGATTATTGGCATTTTTGTAAACTGTAAGTTTTATGATTCTTGCTAATTATAAAATCATAAATGCTGAATGTCCGAAATGCTATAACAAACTTGATGTGGAAATTGTAAAAATATTCTGTATAAATATGAAAACATGTAAAAATCTAACCATATCTATTTATCCATGTATGTCTGTCTATCGAATAGAATAATTAAACGTATTTACTTATTTGTTACCCACTGTAGCGGGTTTTTATTTTTTTCTTCTATTTAATTTTGATATCTATAATACATAACCACATTTTTGACATCTTAATATAATTTAAAAATAATATTCGATTAAAAAAAATAATTACTTAAAATAAATCATTAAAATAATGTTTTACAAATGTAAATATATATATAAAAAAACATAATAATAAAAAAAGTTTTTTAGACATATGTTTTGTTCCCTATTCGTAAAATATAGCCTTTTTAATATGCTAAAACATGTGCTTTGCGCTGTTGGTGTGAGTCGGCCGGGGGCGCCAGAGTCGCGCGGCGCGCAGCCCGAGCGTCGGTAGCCCCCGCTGCGCGTCATCGCTTCCTGAGGCTGACATTACACTCACTCGGTCCTCTGTGGAAAAACTCGGCGTCAGTCAGTGTTTGCACAGAGGAAACTTTCTTCCTTTGGCTGCGCAGTCGACGAGATTTGCAGCTTTCCCAAGCACACACCGCTCCATCGGTTTGGATTACTGGCATCCGCGACTCAAAAAACTGCGAAGTTTGTCGGGAGGTGGATTTGTGCGGTTCCCTTCAATTTGTGCGTGACAACTGTATTCAAGTGCGCGCGGCTTCCGGATATATCCCTGTTCTGCTGTATCTCTCGAACAAGAGCACAGTTTGCGGATTTTTCTTCTTTACGTCGTTGAACCCCGTGAACTCGCTTTTAATCTCACATTGGTTTAATTCGTCTTAAATGTCAGCACCAGCATGAAGATACGCACGTAAGGTGAGTTTTAACCTAGAATGGAAATGACTGCACTTACATTTAGGGCAGTGAGCAGAGATTTGCTATAGAGGGTAAAATTGCCGTTGCTTTTGTGGCATATAATGAATCCAGAAAGAGTATCAGGTCACCGGCTATCAAAGACAAACATTAATTTAATGTTATGTTTTGTCTTGGCAGAACTTGACACTTGATCGTCTAGGTTTAGGCTGCATGCACAGTAAAACATTTGTAAGCAAAGTATGCTTATATATAGCAGCTGACATTTATACGTGATATTTGCAATTGTGACAACTCTATAAAAATATTCGGTGTCTTTAGTATGTCGTAGGTCATTAAATGAAACGGGTTGTCTTTTCTATGAAATTTCTATGATTTTAAACATGCTGTCATATAAATGTTGTTTTTAAAGTGGTAATTAAAGTTGCATTGTTCCATCTTAATCAAAATTAAGCTTAATTTAGCCACACAAAAAAAGTAACAGGGTTGAAATTTTACAGTAAAGTTAGCTGCAGTGTTTAAATAATTTAATGCAAATATATACACACACACACACACACACATATATATATACATATATATATATATATTATTTATTTTTTAATTCAATAATCATTTGTGTACTGTGCAAAATTGTGGCAACAGGGTTGAGCACTTAATCTCGCTCTTTATTGAAAAGCTATAATCAAACAAAAAAAAAGATTAAAAAGTCCTTGAAAAGTATGCTTATGATTTTTCTCATGGAGTTGTATTGACACTGCACATTGGTTGAGTTTTGACGTTAACAGGGGTGATCTGAGTGCACAAAATTATAGTAACAGGGTTGACTTCTATGATTGCTTAATACTCACAAATTTAAAATAAAATAGCTAAGTGATTTAAAAAAAATGGCATTGAAGAGCATATATATGTAGTTTTATTAAGAAGTGATTTGAAACGTTACAAGACTTAAGTGCACAAGATGCATATTTTTTCATATAGAATTGTTTATAGGGTGAACATATATTAATATTTAATATTTTCAGTACAAGTTAATTGCATCACAACTAGTGCCAAATCAGCTACACAAATGACAGCCTGGTTATTGAATGACCTGTAAAAGCTATACTATAGATAACTTAAATATATATAAACCCTGAGCCTATGTGATACTGATAATAATAATAATAACAAATATAGACATACAGCCACTATAACGAAAAAGGAGTTTGAAGGGATGTGCTGGAATGTCCTGCTTTACTTGCACTTGTCCTTCAGTCACTCATTGTCTCTTGTTTGTTTTCTAAAGATCCCTCTGCTTAATGAGTCATGGAATATAGGTTAGTGTACCTGCAACATGCACAGCCAAACCCTATGCCAAGAATGTTTCTTACGACATGAGGAAGGAATCTAGATGAACTTTGTACCTTCATTGCAATTATAGCTTGGTACTTAAGACACCAACCAAGCCTTTCTGAGTCATAATACTTGCCTTAGACTCAGGTGCAGTGATGTCTGTGCACGAACAGCCTTTCATAACTGTTGATATCAAGTTTTGGTCAAAACATCCAAGCAGATTAATAGCAGAAATGCAAGATGAGTAGGATGGGATCTGACCTTAAAGTTTATCATCTTCAGACAGGCTTGCAGCTACACAATAATAGAGCCAAATTCTCAGGATCTGTGTTTATATATACGCTCTGGTTAGGAGCATCTTAACAGGAAATTGTATTCTGCCTCCCTAGTTATGGAAGGAAAACTTATTAGTCTGTCAGTTTGATCATTAGACCCCCAAAGATTTAAGTATTTCAAAAATGTGTTCGCTTGCCATTATACACAAGTCTTCTTCATGTCTGGTGGAAGATCTGTTCAGAGCACACAAGGAACATTTCGAAGCAAGTATGTTGACTCAATTTCACCCTGATTCATATTTTCTGGGAATCCCTAAAGGACTATTTTGGGAGAGAGATGTTGAAATCTGTGATGAATGACCACATAAGATTAGGATGTCGGAGAAACGTGCTATTTTATCCTTATTGTCTGTTTTTTTTTATGGCTGTAAGTCAAAGTTTGGTCTGGTTGGTCACACATCTTCATGCTGGATCATTAATTTTGGGCCTGATCTCAGCGTTAGCCGACTAGACACAGAGGAAATCACAGCAGTCCTATCGCTTGCTTGAGTGATTGGACACGCACACACCAAAGAGCCCAGGGCCGGCGGTCAGTGTGATCTGAGTGGATCCTTCAGGCTCTGTGGAAAGAACAAGGGTGGTGCTTCGCCTCAAGTTCAGTTTCGATAAAGAGTTTTAGCGTAAGACATCAAAGTGTCTAAATTTGGGTCAGGGTTTTCCTGTTCAGAACTGGTCTATTATCCGTAAAGTGTTCTTCGAAGATACCATCCACTTGCGCGTTAATTAGAAATAGTTTTCCTGGATTGTGATAACAAAAGTTGCATTCGAGGGTTTCTTATCTAATTTCATCCCGTTAAGCACTTTGGTAGTTCCCTGTTTTAATGAGACGATAGAAAGCCCTGTAATTAGGTCCTGTGTGTCAGACAAGATGAAGTGCAGGTGAATTGCCCTTGTTACAGAGAGAGGGAAAAGCACTTAATGAGACAGCGATATTGCCTTTTTATTACCCAACACAATACAGATTACTTTTGTTTTTATTTGTTATTCAAATTATTATGCAGCATTATTTATTTGCTTAATAATTATTAGATCATTAGAACATATATTTGTTAAATTACAGCGAAATATTATAAAAATATATTGATATTACATTAGCTAAATAATTTATGCATGCAAAGCTGTTTATATTTAGTAAAGTAGTAAAGCAGAATTTCATACGTCTATGATCTCTTATGCCTTAATGCTTTAAAATATCTTAAAGGGGTCATATGTTGTTGCTAAAAAGAACATTATTTTATGTTTTTGTTGTAATGCAATGTGGTTTATACGGTTTAACACATTATTTTCTACATATTGTACATTTTTGTTTCTCTTCTAAGCCCCGCCTCCTGAAACGGGTCAATTTTGTAAGAAGCTCATTGTTCTAAAAAAGCGAGGTGTGTTCTGATTGGCCGAATAACACACACATAACGTAATGGCGCTTCCTGACGCTATGACACAAAAACAATGAAACGCATTACAAACGAGGTATCCAGTGGAGACATAATTATCGCTCCTTTTAAGCAAAACAACATTGCATTTGTGACTGGAGAAATGACAAACAAGCACTACTTTTTACTGCTCAAAAATTGGTTCTTTTAATAAGAAAACGTAACTTATTTAAAGGTTGTCCTTGCAGAGGTAGAATTGCTCCACTTTATTGTTTCTATGCAAAAAAGGAAATGGTTCTTGCATGGCATCAGAGTGAAAACTCCTTTTTCAGATCCTCTATATCTATACGTGTGATGGTTCCATGTATTCTTCTTCATAAAACCACAGATGCCAACTTTATTTTTAAAAGTGTATGATATCATTCTGGCCCCAGGTATGACAGGTCTTATAAAAGTAAAAGGTCTCCTCTACCTACCAGTCCGCTTGATTTGAGTTATTACTGATGTCTGTAAACCACAAAAACACAGATGGATGATTCATTTCTCATGCACAAACCCTAAACTACTATTGTAATGGTGCTTGCTCTCATATGTGACTAATTAAGTTACCACCACGACTAAGAGAGATCTCTGATAAACCTAAATGTTGCGACTCTTTCTTGTTTCCTATTTCTTGTTAGGCGTTCCTGGAACAGTTCAATTCCATCTAACAGCAGTTATTGTTGTGATGTACTTTGTTACCTGTCAAATTATTTTTGACTCGCAGTGAAAACCTTTACTTTAAGAAAGCCTCAATCACCTCCAACAGTGAGGGATAGGTGTCAGATCCCCTTTTAACCTGTCATAAGCAGTGCTTAAACCTAAAGTGGTCTCACGGCAGGCACAGTGAAGGGTAATCATTGAAATTCCACTGACGTTCAGAGCAGATTTCTGCTGTTGTAATGATTTCAGCTGCCCTGGAGACATCTGCTACCATATATTAACACAAACGAGCGAAAAAACAAAGAAATTGCGTGCATGTGTGCGGGTGTTTGTGAGTGAGTGACTATATACAATGATAACAACATATTATTGTGCAGATGGTGCTTGTTTTCTGTGTCTCCAAATGTATTCCTTCTGTGGAAATAATCAATGATTGCCATAAGACAGCAATTCCATCATGATGCTGTTTTGTGAGTGGAGCTCGCTGTGTCCAATTTAATTGTTTGGGTTGGTCAGTCTAAATTACATAAATTATTATATTTTAAATTCAGTTTATATACACAGTGGAGAACAATTTATGGACTGTCCGTTTCATTATTTCATTGTTTTCAGCTTCAAGAAACCGCTTTACCCATTTTGCAATAGACAAAGACATTGTCCTGCTTGATAACTGTAGGCTGATTGGGTTATACATGCAGGGAAGGAACTGCATGTTGGAGGTTGTAATAAACATTTGCATTTGCTCTGCCATTTAGCTGCACAAGAGGCCCAACTTCTTCTGCTGCAGAAAACATCCTACAAACCATGACACTTCCTCTTCCAACTTTCACTTTCCAACTTTGGCTGTCTTTTGTATAGTTTGGCGACAAACAGATTCTTCTGCCGATGAGATGTTTTCAGTCAGACGTCTCTTAAATGCTTAGCGCTGAAAGGGCTGGCAATTCCAGCTACAGTGTTGAACCGATTGAGGTTCTCTGCTTTATCCTGTCCTCCGGTGCATTTGTCTTTTCATGGATGGTCAGCCTTTAGGGTGGACTTGAATGAGTTATTGACCTTTTAAAGATGCAAAATATTCTAGAAACCACAGATTCGAAACGACCATTTTATCTGATCATCTGGACAGCCTGATGTCAGAGTTTCAGTCACATTAGAACGGCTTACCATCTTGCATTCTCAGTGAAAACTGGAAAGTAGGGCTGCCAGTTAAGTACATTGGGGGTGTCAGATAATTAGACAAAGCAGCACCAGGTGCCAGATTAACTCACAGTAGCCACGTTTTCATGCGCAAATTATCTTAATCTGATCATGAATCGGATTAGAACTGTACTGTGCACATGGACCCTGAAAAAAATAATCTGATTACGACATG
>JAUCNO010000404.1:0-16927 GCA_032353835.1 Enteromius viviparus
CCCAGAGTTTCCCTTATCTCAGGGTTAAGAAACTCTGAGTTTTCACTTAACCTCCTTTGTGAAATAGGCCCCTGGTCACCAAGGCTGTATTTATTTGATTTAATAAAACAGTAAATATTTAAAAATATTATTATAATATATGAATATCAATAAAACTGTGATTTATTGCTGTGATTAAATTCAGATCCTTCAGAAATCCTTCTAATATGCTGTTCTAGTATTTCTGATTATTATCAATGTCAAGCAACAGTTGAGTAGCCTGTTATTTTTGTAGACAATTGTTGATACTTTGGAAAAAAGTTAATACTTGTATTGATAAAAAATGAATTAAATTGACAGTAAAGACACTTATAATGTGACAAAAGATTTCTAATTCACATAAATTATGTTTTTTAAACTTTCTACTCATCACAGAATCCTGAAAAATAAATGAATCGTACTATCGAGTAGAGTTCATCCTGGACAGCGAATGGAGATTTTTAGTCTTTTGTTCTTCTACTTCTCAAAGTCTAGTAAAATAAACTCCTCTAGAGTTTCAGCTGAAATCTCCACAATGTCTCAAAGCATGATCAGATTTGTGCAATCATAAGTCAGATAACTCAAGCATTGTCATGAAAGCTAAGAACTTCAGTTAATACTCCCCAAGTCTCCCATGAAAGAGTGATCTCTGAGCAGCACAATGCTCCTCTTGGTTGTTTTTCATGATGAAGAGGGTCACTTCAGATTTATTTTAATCAGGACAGGAAATGAGAGAGAGAAGAATCAGTTTCTATCTCTGTTTGGAGTGTTTACTCTACCTGGACTTATCTTTGGCAATCTCAATCGCCTTCAGATAGTACATCACAGCCTTATCCAAGTGCTCCTGGAAATAGAACAACAAAAATAAGGACAAAAAGAAAGATGTGAGGGACAGATTTATCTCTGTGAAGCAGAAACGAGACACCTGCGACTCAACGGACTCCCTTGAGAAAAAACACTGAGAATTAAACGTGATATACATAATAAACATACCTAAGGCCTAATAGACATTTTAGAAGTATTATTTAAAGAATCATATACCAAAGATTGTGCACTTTAATGTTGGAAAGAGCTACATGAAGCATTGCAAATGATATGATTGAATTACAAAAGTATGGGAAAATATTTTAAAGTTGTTAATATTTAAATTTCATTGCAAAAAAGTCATGTATAGCTATACAAACATGGAAGTGATAAATGAGAGTGTACCATTGATTGCATCAACCTCAGAGCTCACAAAATGTCTGTTGTTAAAGCTTTATAAGTTATCTTTAACAATTAGTTTCCTATGGAGAGAATGAATGGACAGATTCCAGCTGTTGGAATAAGTGGTTGTTTACTGTCTCAAGTGAAAAGAGTCTCTGTGAGATCCTATGCAGAGTTTCCTCTCATTATCGAGATCATGTTATATGTTCTCAAACGGACATGTTTAGAGTTCAGAGGTCAAAGACAGACACTCTTTAATGAGCCGAGCAGATTGTCTGGACTCACCGCTGTATTAATGGAGCGTGGGGAGATGAGCTGACCCTGGCACAGATACGCTCGACACAGGAACTGATTGGCGGGAGGTTTCCCTTCAAAGTACATCATTAAACAGTCCTCAGCGATTTCCCAACAGCCCAGCTATCAACACAGAACAACAACAGACAACGAGTCTTTCAGCTCTCCAGCATGCAGATCACAGCCAGGTTTATTACACTATAACTAAAAATAAAATCATACAATTTTTTTATAAAATTCTATTACTTTGGAATAAAAAATACCTTATTTCACCTTGAAATATGCATTTCTCAATTTTTAAAATTTTAACTTGCACTAAAATAACTTAAAACAACCAAAAAAAAAAAAAAAAAAATTATATATATATATAAACTACATGTATATATAGACTACTAAAAGTAACTTCTATTAAAAATACACCAAAAGAACTATGAATATAACTAAAATGAGAGTAAAAACTGGAAATTAAAAAAATATATTTCAAAAAATAATCAACACTGATCACAACACACAGGCTCAGACCATTCACAACTTGAAAAGCATGTTATTGTGCACAAACATAAAAAATGTTGATAAAAAACAGACTAATTTATTTTGAATAAATGCACATTTTAACAATATCTGTGTGCATGCTTTGTTTTTTTATGCATATTAGTGCACTGTCATTATTCAAGTTAAGTTAAATTAACAATACGCATTGTATTAAAGCAGTTTCAATATTTATGATTTCTTAATATCTTCTTGCCTTATAGTTGCATTCAGCAGAATAGAGTTGGATGAATATTTTTTGACAATAAACAATTAATATATTTAGCAGTTGAGATTTGATATAGCACAGTAATGTATATATCTCTTTGTGTACATGTCCTGTATAAATGTAAAATCTAACTTTATATTTAGATATGCTATAAACGATATTACATAACTATGTTTATAATAAACAACCACAGCTGAGATTTGACATGCTAATGTAAACTCAATTGTGAGTTATGATGTCACCTAAAAAGCAGGTGTGATGCACAAGGTTGCTGCTTTATCAGTCACTTATGAGGTTTCAGTTCAGTAGGCACTGGAACTATCTAAGACATCTGCCATCAGAAATTAAATCCTTAAGCCTGAAACATATATCCCTGCTGGCGATAAATAATTTGCCACATCAGGAAGCACATAATGGCCCATGATAGTTTTTAAAGTGCTTGGGAGCAAAAAGTAAGAGATTCAGCACAAGCTCCTATGTTCAGCTTACTTCACACTAGAGCGGTATATACAGTATTATACACTCCTTCACTTCTGAGAGGAATGAATTCACAATACTCATAACCCTCGCTGTCTCTGTATGAGAGTTATTCTGCTCGCTTATCTGTTTAGGATTTGTCGCTTCACAAGTCATTGAGCAAAAGCCTGCTCAGCTCTATTTGTCAGCTTTTCTCTTCTCAGTAAGGGACG
The DNA here is from genome assembly GCA_032353835.1 of Enteromius viviparus. Taxonomy (NCBI): domain Eukaryota; kingdom Metazoa; phylum Chordata; class Actinopteri; order Cypriniformes; family Cyprinidae; genus Enteromius; species Enteromius viviparus. The sequence goes on from JAUCNO010000404.1 coordinate 2,965, forward strand.
TCTCAAATGATTGCGTTTTCTGTTGGTCGAATTTGACATTTGAATTGTGTCAGCATGCAGGGGATGATTTATACACATATTTAAGGTGATATGACAACAAAACTGCTCTCTCTTCTGTTCTTGTGGATGACCAAGCAATGTGAACACTTCTATATCAGCTCTACGTTCATAACTTACACTATATGTTTCACGGGGGCAAATAGACCACCTTGTTTGTTCCTTTATTGCACATCAGCTCAGAGAGACATTTAATAAAAATAAAAATATAGAAATTATTTGAAAAGTGAAATAAAGAGTCTAAAGGTTATTAAATAGGCCTATAATTAAAATTGAATGTGGTGTAATTACAATTTGCACATGATCTAAATGAAATACAGCTATTTTCACTTAATTGTTCTTAATGCAAAAAACATCTAATTAAGAAAATACTGCTGTTTTCAATTAATTGACTTATTGCAAACAGCATCTTATTACTGTTTGTGCTTAGTGCAAAGAAAATACTTGAGAAAATTTTCACTTGATGCATTTCTGCAATCTGACCAATTTAACTTCATGCATTAATGCAAATAACATCCAATTACTTTTTGCAAAACACAGCCATTTTCAATTAATGAACTGAATTGAATACAAATTGCATGCAATTACTAAATGTGCGTTTATACGTAATAAAGTTAATGCAATTAGCATCTAATCACTGTTTGCATTTAATGTAAAAACATATTGCTAGTTTCACTTAATGCATGTAATGCAAATTGCATCTACTATTTGCTATTTTCACTCAGAAACTTAATCCAAACAGCATCTAATTACTTTTTACACTTAAGTGATAAAAGTCTTGAGGTGCATCTCATTAAATATGAACTTGTCCAGGTCACTGCAAATTGCTGTATTCTTAATTAAAAAATATATGTGTATATATATATATATATTTATTTTTTATTTGTTAAACAAAATAACAGTATTACTGTATTGAGAATCAGCCTTGAGAATAAGAATGACAAAACTATTGCATGCAAAACATCTGAATGTGTTTGAAGGGGAAAAAATTGTTTAATTTTGGCACAAAAAAATAATGTTAAAATCCTCATGAATTTTTTACTTTTCCTAATGTAAAATATAATAACTTATTTTTTTGGTTTGAAATATAGACATGTTTCTGTGAGATTCTGGCTCTGTAAAATGACAGCACATTTTGAGATAAGCCGTGGTTACAGTAATCCTGCGGCACACAATAGGGCCGTGGAGGCGTGACAGTACAGCAGAGAGCCCTGGCTGTTATCTAACCCTGCATTATGTCTTCAGCCTGAGAGCAGAGCGCTGCATTACTGAGAAACTCACGATGAGATGCAGCAGGAGGGTCAATCCTGCAGTGTTTCTCAGGTGTGTGTTCAAGCGACCCGCAGGGAAGAGGCTTATCCTACTTTCTTGAAATAAAACCTCATGTGTATCTTGCTAGAGCTTCAGGTTTCTTCACATCAAAAACACTGTGTTTACTTTTCTTATCAATAAAGATCTGAAGGAATCGTTAATCCAAAATTGAAAATGTGCTTAAAATGTGCTGATCTTCCAGCCATCCAAGATGTAGATAATTTTGTTTCAGATTAGGAGAAATGTGTCAGCAATGGATGCTCTGCTGTGAATGGGTGCCGTCAGAATAAAAATCCAGCTGATAAAAAACATCACAATATCACAGTCCATCAGTTAGCATCTGAAGCAGAAACAAATCCAGCATTAAGACATTTTTAACTAAATAACAGTACATCATTAATAATAACTCTTCCTCCAGTGAAAAAGTCTCATCAAAATCCAGTCACATATTTGTTTAGAGCAGTTTTTAGCTTGTTGTTTGTTTCACCAGAACCCCTTTTCACTGGATGAAGAGTTATTATTAATTAATTGAGTTCAAATCATCTTAACGCTGGATTAGTTTGATCTTGTGTCTTCTCCAGATGTTCACTGATGGACTGGAGTCCTGTGGATTATTCTGATGTTTTTATCAGACTCTCATTCTGACGGCAATTTGATGATGAGCACATTTCCATCACACTGTATTTTCAGGATAAAGTATTCCTTTAAAAGCAAGAGGTTTGAGCTCATAACACACTAGCTATCATAAACAGCTGTCACTGAAATGAATGAAACCATCAAGACCCATGTGAACCAGGTGAAAACGGCACGATTCAGTCTGAAATGAAGCAGAAAGAGTTGCTGATTAATATCTCAGTATGGCACCTGTAGAGATAGTTCAGCACACAGCACACGGAGCTCAGACAGAGACGTGGCATCAGACGGAGCTGGAGCTCGGATCAGCTCATACGCTTTCCTCACATACACAGCATCTGAGAACAAATTACACAAATTACATTTCATTTGAGAAAACATGAGCTGAGGACACGCCTCAATCTGCCTTTAATACACAGACTGTTGTTTAAATATCACAAGAAATGTGAAATATTACAAAAAATGCATTTTGAAAGAACTAAATCACAATAACAATGTTCTATTTTAAGACTACAGGTGTTTAAAATCAACAAAAATCTGCATTTGTGTAATTTGACTTTGTCCTTGTGAAAACATTAGCCCGCTATGAAAGCCTTTTCGCTCAACTAGCAATATAAGATAATAATAACCACATTTAAGAAAGTATCGACTAGTAAACACGTAATTTCGATTACCTCTTTTCTCCTGAGCTTTTGATAAATATTGTCGGATGCGAAGATCCACTTCGCTTCAGACTCGCTCTAGAACAGCAGCTCCGCGGTCAAAGTTAACGTTTAAACAAACAAACAAACAAACAAACAAACATTGATTTGTGTTTGTTATTAGCTTCTTGTTGAATGTTGTTCTAAGTAACTAGGGAGTTTAGACGCGTCTCTTGGCAACGGGACGGAAAGCGCGCAGGGTCAAACGCGAATTATATTACATTAGCATGTCGAATCCTGTAGTGATTGAAACGATTGTGATTGAAAATTTATAATTTATTATTATAAATAATAAGCGTTTAATATCACTAATGACATTTATAAACCATAATTTTAGCTAAAAATAATAAGGACATAAATAATGAGTAAATGCATATTTAAAAAGGTGCAAATCAGCGTATTGCTTCAACCTGTGTCAACTTCTCAAATGTGGAACATTTATTTTAAGTAAAATAAATAAAAATGCTGCACATGCTCCAAATCCTCAGTTAATTATCCATCTCTCGAAATATCTCATTATATATAGACAGATTAAAACTTACTACAAATATAAAAGGTTGCAAATTAACATCTATGCTTTTTCTTAATTTATTTATTCACATGTTTAACAGAGAAATGTTTTAAAATAATATAATAAATTAAAATTCAACTTTTTGTTCAGTTCATCATCCATCACTGGGGAAAAAAAGGTATCACAGTCTTAATCTTAATTTTCCCTTGTTGTTTGGCATCTTATTAACCAAAGCCTAATAAGATGCAAACATTGTAGACAGGGTTTGTCTCATTAAATATTTTTCAAAAACCTAGATTATCTGTGAGATTTGCAGTAGTGCATCTGAGGTGAACGTTTATGTTAACATCACTTCTGATTTATACGTTTTTTTAAATTTAGCAATTTTCTAACAGAAATCTGAACTGAGTCGATTACAGCAAGCTCTTTTCTTCCCAGCTGGTTGTGCACTGGTTGCAGGTTCTTTGGGGATGAAGTCTCAGTGTGAAGCGTGTTTAGTTCAGTAATTCAGTGAACAGAAGCATCTGTTCAGCATCACTCCTGGAGAAGAGTCAATCCAGGTCAATCATTCTTCTTTAACCCTGTAAAGTCTAGTGTGATAATAACAATCAGAAAAACTTGTTCTCAAAGTTTTCATGTGTGTTTTTACTGCAATTCAAATTTGATGCATCAGGCTTTTGGCTAATCTAGACTGGTAAGAATAAGAGGAAAAAACAACTCAAATGAGCAAAAATATGCAAACAGCTGCAAATGCTGATCTATTTTTTCCCTAATTTTCATAGAAAAGGGCAATAGGCATTACGTTATTATGAAGGCATCTGGAATCAAGTCTCTGTTACATTTTTTAAAAGTCTCTATAAACTTCAGCAACCCTTTTACATCAGTTTGGCAATAAAATAATCTCATATTTTCACATAAAAAAACATTAAAACATGTGTCAAATGCTTTAATTTTTGCAAGAGAGTAAAATATAAATCACAAAATATAAGCAACTGTAAAACTATTAGTTATAAACAAACATCTAGAAAAAAATAATTTATTTAAAGAGAAATGTAAATTTCTCACATTGATCACATAAACCTACTGCAATTCAATTTAAATGTAATTTAACACTACTTTTGTTGATGAACAATCAATGATTTGTTAATGACTGTTGGGAGTCGAACCGAAATAAACATCCCTAAATGTTTAGTTGATTGTGTGTCTGTGACGTCTCTTATTCATCTTGAGCTGATCCTGAAGAAACTGGACTGACATCTCAATGCTGGGAGTCCTACGATAAAACACACAGACAGTTACATATGAGTCTAAGACATTACTGCTGTCACATCACATAAACATTACTTTTTAGAGGGGAAAAATGAATAAATATATATATATATATATACACACACACACACACACACACACACACACATATATTCAAATCACAGTCAGAGATATGAATGAAGAACTGATAATAGATTGATAACACTATCATGACCAATAACTCTCACTTAGAGACTCTGTAAGAAATCGAAATATTCATTTATTCATAAATTAATCACATCACAGAATTAAAAAGTTTAAAGTGAATAAAAAGATGCTTAATTATTATTTTATATTCTCTGATCAGACACACAGGAGGTCTGTTACTCAATTTAGAAACTTTAAATAAACACTCACAATAGTATAATGTCTCCAGTTTATTATGTGCATCCATCCTCAGACTAGAGAGTAACTTTCTACTAGATTCGTCTAGTTTATTCAATGAAAGATTCAGTTCTCTCAGGTGTGAGGGGTTTAATCTCAGAGCTGAAGTCAGGGCACCACAACCTTCATTTGTAACACCACAATCCCTCAACCTGTAGAGAGCAATGACAGAGTGTGAATTGTAATTGAAGTGTGTGTAGTTTGTAATTGACTCTGGTCTCAGATCAAAGTAGGAGATATAATGATAAACATTGCTGCAAACTGCTGCTGATAGAATGAGATTTATACATGTTGATGCTCAATGCTGCTGTTTGAAACGGTCATATGTTTAGGACTGAACAGACACAAAGATAATTATTAGATATTTTTTCATGGAACAGATCTGTCTGGAGAAACAGTTGCTGGCTACTAATAAACAGCTATAGGAGGACATTGCTTTATAGGAACTCTTGTGATCAAACACATCATTGTGTCATGTTTGGTGTCATTTCGCAGCTTAAAACTAATTAGAAATGTGTTGAATTCAATAGAGATTGTGAATTAGTTGTGCACTCAGCTTTAAAAGTGTACTGCTTCTTTGGGAGGGGTTTTGTGATGACTTTTTAAACTATTTGCGTGACTCTGATTCAGGACATGGATGGGATTTGTAATAGCCTGCTCATAATTTACTGGCGTCAACCGTGGATATCGTGGCAAAGTTGTTTGGTGAATGGAGATTCTGTGTCAAATACAGCACTGAACTCTGAATACTGTCACTGTTAAAGATTTGATGGCTCGAATTGGATTTTTTGTCAAGGGGAATGTTCATCAGCACAACTGATCTTAGCAGAGGTTATTGGCAAGTCTTCAATTCCCATTGTGACCTTTTCCAACTCAAAGTCATGCTGTTCGGTTTATGCAATGCACCAGCTCTTGAACTTTGTTTTGGCTGGTCTGAAATACAAGTGTTGTGCCATATACCTTGACGATATATTGGTTGTGCCATGACTTGCAAACGGCACTTTGGATGACCTACGTTAAGTGTTTAGCTGCTTAGGGTCAGCTGGCCTGACTGTTGAAGCTGGGCAACAGTTTTGCAGTTTTGCCTGGAGGTCATAATCTTGTGAATAAGCATTTCTGCATTTGACGTTGATGTTTTCAGATGAAAAAACAAATGCTAGAAACAAAGTTTTCAAAGGAACGACTGCTATCAAATAGTACACCTAGGTTCCTAACTGATAAAGCGTTAGACAGTGTTCTAAATTATTACTGTACATGCTGGGTTTTTAGGTCCTGTTTTCTTTTCAGAATTTAGCAGTTAGAAATTACACGTCATCCAGTCTTTTTTATATTGATTATGCTTTCCATTAGTTTCTCAATTTGGTGTCTTTCACTGCACTACAAAGAAATATAAAGCCGAGTATTATTAGCATTATTAACAGTGAAAGCTTATACCATGTCTCCTGATAAAATCTCCCAGGAGTAACATGTAAATAGTGAAAAGTAATGGCCCTAGTACTGAGCCTTGAGGTACTCCATACAGCACATGATTGATTATAACATAAAACATCTGATTACTTTTCATTCAAATCTTTATTACTGTCTATAACGCTTATTTTTATTTGTCTATGTTGTTTACTTGGGCAGCCATGTTGCCACTGTACCTGGTTTATTCTAAGATAAATCATACCCCTTCTTTGTTTGAAGGACTATCTGGCCCTTGTCCTTACCCTGACCCCTCAAACTAAAAGAGAATCAAAGGGAAAGGGGAAGGTCTAAGGGGTAAAAATGGGATTGCACCTTACTTTCTTCTTATACTGGAGTCCCTGTTATCATACCTGAGTATGTTGCTCTCTAGTGTTGAGGAGAAGAACTACAGTAACAGAAAAATTAACATAGAATTGCAAGCTATAGCTGAACACTTCATATTTACTTTAAATGTGCTTCATATGAAAGGCATATATGATCTTACCACAGTTTCTTGAGTTTACAGAGAGGATTCTGTAGTACATCAGAAAGCAGCTTCACTGAATCTCCTAGTTTATTCACAGACAGATCCAGTTCTCTCAGGTGTGAGGGGTTTGATCGCAGAGCTGAAGCCAGAGCAGCACAACCTTCATCTGTGATACCACAATTATACAACCTGTAGAGAACAATCACACACTCTGAATTGTATTGGAAGTGTGTGTAGTTTGTAGAAGAGGAAATATAATCACAAGTATTACCACAAACTGCAGCTGATAGAATGAGAACAGTCACTTGCTCCTCTAATAAACAGTTGCAGGAGGACATTTCTTAAATAATGCTTTTCTCAGGAAATAAGACAGGCATGGGCATGCTATGGGATCGGTTCACTGTACATTTGTCGTCAGCTAGTTAGTGCAGGTCAGGTAGTGTGCTGCAGAAGCAAAGTCCTATTCATCTTGTGTTTTTCTTTTGGGTAGTCAGGTAAGGGGCTGGGTTTGCTAGGCAGCCGGGTTTTTTGGTTTGCTTCTTTCTTTGATTTGGATGCCACCCGTGTCCCTTCTCCAATTCTCCTTCATTTGTCCATCCTGTGGTTACCCCTTCGTCTTTAGTGTTTATTGTCATGCCACTAATCTGTATATCTTTGTATGTATCACCCATATTCATTTACTTTCTCCTTTGTAAATATTGCCTACTTATGATAAATAAATGTAAATAAAACGCTTATTTGCATTATAGATAATCTCTGGCCTCACTCCTCTCCTGCAGTGTTAAATGTATGACGTATGTGTGTTCCTTGCCAATTTAATGTTACTCCTTTTTCTCTAGAATTACTACCTAGGGTTGTAACAGTGACTACCAGAGAGGTCTTACCTCAGTTTCTTCAGTTTACATTCAGGATTCTGTAGTACATTAGAGAGCAGCTTCACTGAATCTCCTAGTTTATTCCATGACAGACTCAGTACTCTTAGGTGTGAGGGGTTTGATCCCAGAGCTGAAGCCAAAGCAGAACAACCTTCATCTGTGACACCACAATTACTCAACCTGTAGAGAACAAATCACACGGTCTTCACTCTCTCAGATCACATCAGATGACCAAAGTTTTGACATGAACAGAACCAAAACCAGAAACAAAACCAATTATTTTTAGTTCTAAACAGAATCTAAAATTTGATATGGCCATTAACCAGTTATTCATTTTATTTAATGGTTCCATTTAATAATTTAAATTTGCTGCCAACCAGTCTGGTTTCAATTCATGTATGGCCTATGCAAACATCAAGCAGAACAGATAAATGTATCATAGGTAAATTGAATTGGCAAAGCATTAGAGTTTATTCAAAGATAGTGCAATAGAACATCATGTGTACCTGCAACGCTTTTTAACGGAGAAATCTGAATAAACTATAGGCTTACATAAGAAGGAATGGCCTATAAATTAGATGTATTTCATCTAGTGTAAACCGTTGACAGATTAACAAAACAGAAGAATAAAAAAGTGCTAAGTTTTGTTTCAGTGTGATGTGATCCAATGTTCATGGAAAGAAAAACAAATCAGCAGATAATAATTTTCTTTATTTTGCAAAATCCTTACAGATTAATTTATTTTGCAGTTTTAATTAGTTTGCAAATTTTGACATGTTTGAATAATGCTTTGCATCACAATACGGAAGTAAAACTGTTCGCAAACTAAATCTGGTAAAATGTTACACATCACTATCTGTATTGTTACAATACTGTACAAATACAAAAATCATTTACATATAAACTACAGCGAACATCGGAACCACTGACTGTGCTGTTTACTTTAATACTAAAAATCTATGGGTGATCACTTTAATCACTTTTTATCATATTCACTTTAAAGGTGCTTCATGTGTGAGTTTAAATATGATCTTACCACAGTTTCTTGAGTTTACAGAGAGGATCCTGTAGTACGTCAGAGAGTAGCTTCACTGAATCTCCTAGATCATTCCCAGGCAGATACAGTTCTCTCAGGTGTGAGGGGTTTGTTCTCAGAGCTGAAGCCAGAGCAGCAAAACCTTCATCTGTGACATCACACTTACTCATCCTGTAGAGAACAATCACACACTCTTCACTCTCTCAGATCAGATCAGTTTACAGTAGCTCTAAATCCATTATTAAAGAAAATTAATGCACAAATCAGTGTTTGATGGATCATTGGACTGAGGTCTAAAATGTCAACAAACACAAAACATGATCATAAAACATAATTTATACTCATTCAAGCTAGATAAATAATGTTCATTCTCTGCAAAATACGCCTTAACTGATTCCCCTGTTAATTAGCATGTGTGAGTCAGTTTCTTCAGACCTCAGGTTTTCCAATTTACAGTGAGGATCCTGTAGTACATCAGAAAGCAGCTTCACTGAATCTCCTAGTTTATTCTCAGACAGACACAGTTCTCTCAGGTGTGAGGGGTTTGATCTCAGAGCTGAGGCCAGAGCAGCACAACCTTCTTCTGTGACACCACAATTACTCAACCTGTAGAGAGATAAAAATGTAAAACACTATCAAACAGCTATCAAAAAAACAATAAAACAACTTGCCTCAATGAACAACAGCTTGCAAATCCAACATAAATAAAAAATAAAAATACCATGAGAGAAAAAGGGCATATGGATTTCTTATATCATACATATATACAGCATATACTGTATATATATATATATATATATATATCTGTGTGTGTGTGTGTGTGTGTGTGTGTGGAACGATCAGACTAAACAGAGAAAACTGAATGCAAGCAAGGTGAGTTTTATTCAAACAGGCCTTGAAATCACACAGCAGTGACAATATTCAAGTATTCAGATTACAGACAGGCTTGGACAGCAGAGCGGGGTTCTCTTCAACTCAGGTAAGTACAGGTAAGTATCAAAGTTCATACCCTTCTTGGGCTTTAACAATCTCCAGATCGTAATTGCTCAGTGCAGTGGAGTGAGTGACTCCTGATGATCTAAGACGACAACGGGGATGACCACGCCCTCGGGAGCAGGTCTTTCGGGATGATTCTGGTGGAATTCTTCCATCAGTGAGGGATCGAGTATGTCATCTCGATCAATCCAGCACCTCTCCTTTGGTCCATTCCCCTCCCAATCAATCATATACTGAAGCCGGCCGCCCCGTCGTCGGGAGTCAAGGATTTCCTTGACTCTGTAGATAGATTTGGCTGCCTCAACTTCAAGTGGAGGAGGAGGTTCAGTGTTCTCTGTGATGGGAGGAAACAATGGGTCAATATAGGGCTTCAACAAGGAGACGTGGAAGGTGAGTGTAATGCGATACTGGGGAGGTAGTTGTAACTCATAGGTTACATCATTGATTTGCCGGGTTATGGGGAATGGTCCAATGTATCTAGGGCGAATGTCTCCTCTAGATAACCATACCTCCTGGCTGATAGGTAGGAGTAGCGGATCTGCATGTGTCTGCCCTTGTCTTATGTCTCCTTGTGGCTCGTTAAAGGTGGATGTGAGCTGCATCCCAGACCTCCTCGCTACTTCGAAACCAATAATCAACAGCAGGGACCTCGGAGGGTTCTCCGGATCATGGGAACAAGGGAGGTTGGTACCCTAAAACACACTGAAAAGGAGTTTACCCTGTGGATTCCTGATTCTTTTGGGTGTACTCTGCCCATGGTAGAAACTGAGACCAGTTCTCTTGATGTTCATGGCAGTAGGTTCGAAGGTAACGACTTAATTCTTGTATCTTTCTTTCAGTCTGCCTGTTGGTTTGCGGATGATAGCTGGAAGAAAGGCTGATAGACACTTCCAGCAATCGAAAGAACTCCCTCCATACTTGAGAGGTAATTTGAGGTCCTCTATCTGAAACAATGTCCCCTGGCAATCCAACATGATGAAATGTGTGACTAAACAGGGTTTGGGCAGTTTGAAGAGCAGTGGGTAAGACAGGCAGAGGGATCAATTTACAGGATTTAGTGAATCGGTTGACCACCACAGGGATGGTGGTGAAACCCTCCGATCGACGGAAGTTGGTGGAGAAGTCAATACCGATATGTGACCATGGGCGGCGTGGGAGGGGTAAAAGAACCAGTTTTCCTTCAGGGAGATGGCGTGGAGTGATGGCGCAGATGGCACAGCCCTGCATATTTCGTTTGACGTGAGTTGTCATCTGAGGCCACCAGAAACGATTTTGCCAGGACGATAGATGATTGTAAAATCAAATAGTTTGAAGAACAGCGCCCACCTAGCCTGTTTGGGATTTAGGCGTTTGGCATCACAGAGATATTGGAGATTTTTATGGTCTGTTATAACTACAAAGGGGTGTTGGGCTCCCTCTAACCAATGTCTCCATTCTTCTAAGGCTAGTTTTATAGCAAAAGTTCTCTGTTACTTACATCGTAATTTAGTTCTGAGGAGGTGAGTTTTCTGGAGAATTAGGCACAAGGATGTAATCCATGATACTGTGACAGGGTGGCTCCTACACCTAATGTGGCGGCATCTGCTTTGACTACGAATGGGCAGCTAGGATCTGGGTGACTAAGCAAAGGGGCTGTGCAAAAGACTGTCTTGAGTGAGTAAAAAGCATCTTCTGCGTGGGGGTTCCAGTGTAGGGTATTTTTCCCACCATTTAAAAGGGAAGTTAAGGGGGCTGCAACTTGACTATAACCTGAGATAAACCTACGATAAAAATTAGCGAACCCTAGAAATCTTTGGAGTTATTTAGTGGTGATGGGAGTAGGCCAGTTTTGTATAGCCTCAACCTTCTTGTTTTTTATAGACACCCCTGCAGGTGAGATGACATATCCTAGGAACTCAATACACGTTTTATGCAATTTACATTTTTCTGAGAAAGAGGTGGTTGTCGCATAATCTCTGGAGGACTTGACGGACATGGGATTCATGAGAGAGCTGTTCAGGTTTGTAGTGCCCATTAGGAGTGATGAAAGCAGTTTTCCACTCGTCTCCGCGGCGAATTTGGATGAGGTTGAACGCACTGCGAAGATTGAATTTACTGAACACCTTGGCTTGACGTAGTTCCTCCAGTGAGCCTGGAATTAATTGGGCCAAAACCTCCTTCCCTCAGTCAGAGCATTAAAGATGGGTCGTGGCTTTGTCTTCCAACATGACAATGACCCAAAGCACACACCCCAGGAAAACCAAGGACTGGCTCAGTAAGAAGCATAGCAAGAGACCAAAACCTAAATCCAATTGAAAATCTTTGGAGGAGCTGAAACTCCATGTTGCTCAGCGACAGCCCCGAAACGTGACAGATCTAGAGAATATCTGTATGGAGGAGTGGGACAAAATCCCTTCTGCAGTGTGTGCAAACCTGGTGAAGAACTACAGGAACCATTTGACCTCTGTAATTGTTAACAAAGGCTTCTGTGCCAAATATTAACATTGTTTGACTCAAGTGATCAAATACTTATTTGACACAGTAATTCCCAAATAAATTGTTTTAAAAAATCATATAATGTGTTTTCTGGATTTTCTAGAAATCTTTTAGATTCTATCTCTTACAGTGCAAATGCACCTATGCGGAAAATTGTAGACCCATCCATGATTTCCAAGTAATCTCTAGATGATTCTCCAGTCATTTTGCCACGTTGTTTTTACTGATGTTCCTGGACTTGCTCTTACCAACGAACATGCAAAAAGACAGACTTTCAACATTTAGCCAAGTTTACAGAAACCGGGTACAGTACTCACCTGCTCTTGCCCTTCTTGATCTCCAATCTCCTGTTTATTAATAAATCTGCCTGTTTATTACTTACCTGGCGCTCCTGGCTTTATTTGTGACAGAAGACTGGACCAGAGACATTCACCTCCATGGATCTTTGCCCTCCTTTTCATGTGGAAGTTCTCAAGAGTCTGGTCAACACTCTCCGGGCTTCACTCATGCCAGTCACAACCCCTCAGTCTCATGGCTATACCGGCTTTGTACACAGGTGACACAGCTGAGTGTGGGGGCTTTCTCCTGCAAGTAGAACTTTTTATCTAAATGAAGCAAGTGAAGTTCCCCACTGATCGCATTAAGATAGCGTTTTAGATTTCTCTTCTTTCTGGATGAGTGTTATTGTGGGCTTAAGTAGTTTTGGCTCTATTATAGGAACAATCTTCTTGACAAATTGCTGCAACTTCTGTGCCTATGAATATACCTTGCGGTTTTGAATGCTGTTGACCAGCAGGTGGAATGAAGCAGCACTCATCAGCACCTATCGTCAAGGCTTAACTCCCTATAGTCACAATCTATGACAACTTAGTAGGCTTGGTGAGCTTCGTCCAGAAGGCAAATCACATAGATCAATGGTTGTTAGCTTACCTCACTGTTGCTGCCCACCAGTCTGTCACCAACTCACCAGCCATGGGACTGTGCCATAGATTTGCTGCCTGGAGCAGAAGTCCCTAAGGGTCGAGCCTATTCACTGTCCATCCCAGAACGCAAGAATATGGAGGAATCTCCCTACCGTGCAGTCCCTTGAGTACATCATAAGCCTGGAATGTATTAAAACGGACTAGGGAAAGGTAACCACCATCAAGAAATGACCTCACCCCCAGCCTTGGAAGAAGATTCAGAGATTTCTGGGCTTTGTTCATTTCTATCATCGATTCATCAAAGATTTCAGCCTACATATTGTCCCTCTAATGTCACTGCTCCGAGGAAAGCCTAAGTCCCTGTCCTGGAACACCAGCACCAAGAAGCATTTTAAAGTATTTTGCATGGCTCCATCCAGATCTTCATGTACTTTTTGTGGTAGAAGGGGATGCCTCATCCACTGGAGTGGAGGCCGTGCTTTCCCAACAGTTCGGTGAGCCTTCCCATGTCCAAACTTGCACATACTATTCCAAAAAAAACTGTGTCCAGAGCAAAATGATGATATTGGTAATCGAGAGGTACTGTACTTGCCGTCAAACTTGCCCTGGAAGGGAGGGAGGGAGCTGACCATTCATTTGTGGTAATTACAGACCAATATCTAAATGACACCAAATGGCTCAATGAAGCCAAATAGTTCTTACCTGACTACTAAAAAAATAGACTACAGTTGGTATAAAATGCCGCAGCTAGAGTCCTTACTAGAACCAGGAAGTATGAGCATATTAGCCCGGTTCTGTCAACACTGCACTGGCTCCCTAT
>JAUCNO010000404.1:71082-81198 GCA_032353835.1 Enteromius viviparus
GTCCAGTTCTCCTCTGGCCGGACGCCCAGCACCTAATTTCCAGTTCAATTTTAAACACGTTGGATTGTGTGAGAACTCACATTGCCTCTTTAAAGCCTGCTGAATACATATATTACACAAATTATTTACATTATGCTATTGTGCATTGTGTAAAATGTAAAATATGGAATTTATTAATATACTATATTGAATTACACTTTAAATTCTGCAGTGACATAATTAAGAATTAAAATCTTTCAAATTATACTTTTTTTATAGGCTATAATGTGTTTAAAACAAATAAATAAAAAAACTATGGGTTTTTCTTTTTTTTTTTACATCTTAAAATGTCGGCCTCCCACACAATGCTGTTTGTATGAAAGCGCAAACACCAATTAGTATTTTTCACTACAAACCTGTTGCTGACACAATATTTGTCATTTTAGCAGCTGAAACAAGTAGTCTACATTCTAGCAAGGTACTTTAATTTACTTTTAGTATATGTTGGATGATAAGTGGCTTCTTGTTTCTATAGGAACACATCTCAAGACATTTGGTCAGTCATGTTTGACCAGCTGGCTTCAGGGTAATCTTTTCCTCCAAGTGCTTGCTCGTTTCTGGTAACAGGATGTATCTGGGGGATGGAGGTGGTCTCTGAATCACTCAGTGGAAATGGTGTAATACTTACATATGCATTGAAAAAACTATTTATAGCATCATATTTAATAGTCACAACGCACTCTCTTTTGAAAATTACATATATTTATTTTTTTAAAGAAAAACTTTCTCACTTTTTAACATCACTGACACACTTTCGTTTTATGTTATTTTATCTTGCTGCTCCAACATTTCGATTATGGTTTGTACTAACCCCTACAAAGAAAGCAAACAATCACAGGACAGGCCTGCTCACAGTTCAACCTTTAGCCTCATGCTGTTAACCTGGTTTCCAACGGCACCCGTTTGCCCTAAATGTATTGAGGCAAAAGTCTATCCAGCTGCTCTGACAACAGGTGTGACCGTCAGTCTTTCTGGCAGCTTTCGCAAATGGTAGAGGCATTTGTGAGAAGCATTTGCAATTGAAAAGGCACATTAACACGTGAGCGAGAGAGTGCTTGTGTTCTCAATATCAGCACAGCTGTGATTTAGCCATGGCCTGTAGGAGGTCTATCTGGAGAATGGAAAACTCGAGAAACGTCAGATAAATAAATAAAGAAGGACATTTTAGGAATTGGTAAAAAAATAATTAATTAATTGTGTTTTAGAGAACTTTGCCTGTTCCAGAGTGAACTAATTTTATCATAATTTTACTGACGGTGTTGTGATTTCAAGCCAGTCGCACGTGCTCGTCTTCTGAGGAACTCTGGGTTCTTTCGGTACAGCCTGACATGCGCAGCCCTTCATTGTGAGATCTGCTGCCCTCTGCTGTTTGAAAAAGTAATGCAAATAGTGTTCATGTAAAGCCATGTCAAGATTTATTGCAAGTTTGTTTATTGCGCAAAGGTAAGTTAGTCTTAATGAGGGATGAATAAGAATAAGGATAAAAATACAAACGAACACACAACAAAAAGAAATGTAAAGATCTAAAGGGATTTAAAATGTAAATTGCATGTATGGCAAAAGCTACAGTATGTATTTTCAAATATATTGTTACATGAATGTTGTTTTGATATGGGGAAGATTATTTGATCCATATTTGTATTTACCATAAAATTATACCTTAAATACATTTGGAAATATATTTACAAAGTAAAAAAAAATGCGTCTTCATTTGTAAGTAAAATGTATTAAATTGAGCCTCACTGTTATTTAGCACACATTTAAATTATATTTTGGCAAAAAAAAAATTACATGAAATCAATATGAAGCCAAATTAAAAATATATTTAAAAAAACGACAATAACAAGAATACATAGACATTATTTAAAAACACGATAAATACAAAATCACATTTGACGTGTTCTAAACACTCATCAATGACGTGACGCTATGACCTATGAAATAAATATAACGTCATCTATCGTTGGCTTATGTAAGTTAAACTTTTGCACTGTGTAAACAGTAATTTGTAGTAGTCCATTATATAGTTGTCCAAATATATTTTGCATTAGCATTAATTAAATCTGGTGTAAAAAATAAACAACAACAAAAAAACTAAAACAAAAGCCAACAGATGTGTAAATGTAATCTGTGTACAAGTGTTGTCATGACAACGGACTCATGGCTACTGCAGCGCGTGTAGCTCTTTTTCTCACGGTTGATTAGTCTGTTGATTTAGCTTGTTATTTTCTTTATTTTCCCATCTGTTAGGTCAAGAATAAGCAGTATGATGTCTGCAGATGTGCTCAGAGCGTGTGCTGTTCTGCAGGACTGCGCCGATCAGCTGGCAGTGTTAGGAAACATTACACGCCCCAGAGCGGACGCTGTGAGTAACATCATAACCCAAAACAACCTTATATTTTTCTGTTTAAAGAACAGCAATTCGTACTGTATCTACGTTTTCATTTCTTTTGTCATCTACTTATATTACACTGATCTGTGTGCAGTATTTCGTATTGCATGCCTGTTGCTGTTAATTCCTTTTGCGTTGTTTGCCCCAATAAGGATTAAATTAGTTTAGAGCTAATTTAGACTTGGTTGATAGGTTTTAATTCGAATTTTAATTAATTTAAAGGGGACCTATTATGCAAAAATCACTTTTATAATGCCTATAATGCTAAAAATCCACACTTATTGAATCTCCAATAAATCATAAATATTCTTTCTGAACATGCAATTCCAGATAATCCCGCCCATTTGTGGAAATCTCGGCCAGCATAGGCAGAGTGAGCAGCAGCAGACTGCCATTACTGTTTCTGTTTCATTGTACAATAAACATGTTAGTTTAGCAACCAAATGTTACATGGCATAAATTCATTTTAGGGTTAGGTTAGGGTTAAGTTGTCTTTCCTTTTATAGTTTAATGTGCAATTTTATACCATTAAATTTGAAGGATTTGTTGTGGAGTGAGGGGAACTAAATTGGCAGTATGTTTATGGAAAAGCATTGCTATATTTACTGTTTCTATATGTTGTGAAGCATGGCATTATAATTTACATGAATCACACATGAACTCTTTAATAATATAATTTGTGTGCTCAGTGCCGGGCCGGCCCGTCCAACAAGCAGTACAGGCGGTCGCCTAGGGCCCCGTCTTGCTCAGGTTCATACGTGACAAATAGCTGAAAATGATAATAATTAAAAAACAACATTATAAATAAAAGCGGGAAAAGATTGGAAACATACAAAGCAGCCAAAGCACCACACTCTGTTTATCATAACACCTGCAGCAATGACTCGGTTGATATCGTGTCATAGCTGTGTGGGCGGAGTCAGCGCCTCATTGGAAAAGCATCGTGTTGACCCAGAGCAGTGCATAAAACAATTTCTGCCGTTCAACGGAACACGGTATGTCACAAACTGAGTCATATTGGGTCGGACTGTCCGTATGCTACCTGTGACTGACCAAATACCACCCAATGAAATGGCCAGAGGTTTGGTTTCCCAACACTTTTTGTTATCCGAGTTTTCAGGCAAGACATTTACTACACGCCTAAATGTGACGGCTTCTGAAAGTAAACTTTGTCTTTTTATTTTGCTTAATTTAAAGCAAATGATAAAGAAATGATAAATGATAAAGACTACAGTAAAAGTATGTCACACTTTTTATTGATATATTAAAATGAATTTTAACATCGACAAAACATAGGGAAGAAGTGCCTTAAAATGCACATCATTAGCCTATAGCCTAATCATTCTCACAAGATCAAGCCATAAAATATATATAAGTATATAAAATATAAAAATATTCCTTACGAAAATTATCCAGGATTATATTATCAGAAAACATGATTACTATAGGTAAACCATGGTAAAAACAGATTAAGGGAATTGTGTAAAATAATCGGTTATAAATCTTTTAATAGATATATATAGATAAATATCAGTGCGTGACATTTATTTGTTGTGAGGTAGTTAAGCCTCATCATAACAGGGTTGCAGGATTAATGACAGCTCAGTATATGGAGTACATATATGAATGTTAAGCTTGATATGTTGTATATCCATAACTGTTTATACCCACTCAGATTGTGCTTCCTCCGTGTTTATTCAGCAGCATATATATCTTGAAATTGTCTTTTTTGTGCTTTCTTCTCACTGTTTTTACACCAGTGGGCCCAATCTTTTAATCTGGCCTAGGGCCCCACAACCCTTCGGGCCGGCACTGCTTTTGCTGAAAAACCAAACCTTGCCCTCAGACATCTCACACAAGCCCTCAAAAACACACACACTACAACATAGTCTCACACACTGGTGCAAATATTTCAAGTTATGTTGCTTATGGTTCTTCTCCTCAAAAACCTTTTGACATGAACACAAAAGACAAAACCAATACATACACTGGCACATTTTCATTCATTCATGTACAGTACTACACAGTAAAACTGAAAAAATCGGACAAAATCTTCTGCCTCAGCACCCTGTCTGTGCTCGGGGTCAGGCCTAAAAATCTGCTCCACATCACAGACTATACTGTCTCTGAACAAACAGCGGGGGTAAAATCTGATGTCCTTGTGTCATTCTTCACAAACAAGATTATTAGTTATGTTGTGAATATGACAGTACACTCTGCTAGTACCTGATCTATGAACATCAGTTTGGCAGTTACTGTAGTGAAATGCAGAACACTGTGTTGTTTATGTATGCCATATATTCATTTCAAAAGTACAAATGTACACATAACTATATGTGAGATGTTGATTGAAAAAGACTGTATATTGTCTGTATGTACTGAGAAATGTAGGGATGTGTGTAGAGTTTTGCAGGGAATAGTGTTTCTAGTTCAGGGAAATGGGTGTGCTTTTAGAAAAACAGCGTTATGGTTTTTAGTTTAAAAGCTTGGTTATAGTGTTTTAGCAATCGAGAACTAACTGTAAAACTGTAATATAAAATCCTACATTTTGGCAAACTGGTGTAAATACTATATAATAATTTTATGGTGAAATATTAAAATAGCATATTCAAATTTTGTTTTTTTAATTATTATTATTATTATTATTAGTAGTAGTAGTAGTGTTGTTATAGCCATAGTAATATATCATTACTACATTTTAGCCATATTGGGCAGCTCTACAAACATTATTGTTTTTTATTACATATTTTTTATCAGAAAAATCTTAATGATAGATTTTTTCTAAAATCCAGCAGCCCTAGTCATAGCAATGTTTACATTTAAATCAACTTCAAATTCCAATCAAACACACATATTCTAACACAGTGAAACTAACCACAACACAGTTTTTCTTGTAGTCAGTTTTTATCACGTCTCAGTGCTTTACTGTATTTACTGTACGTGACACATACATGGACAAATCTCTGATGGCATCATAAATAGTTTCTGCTGAAGAAGCAGGCGTGTTTTTGCTGTTGTGTGTAAAAGCGAGTGCTGATGGGATGTTTTCAGGTCCTCCACACTGACGGATCAAACTAATCCAATTATGAAAATGAGCTTATTTTTTCTCTCTCTCTATCTCAATGTAAAGTTGTTGTGGGATCTGAGCGCTGTTATCAGCGTGGGCCGCTGATTTTAGACTGAAACCAACCGGTTCATCAGCGATCTGCTCTGAAATAATGAGTGCAGAGGAAGCCAAACCTTCTCTCTCTTCATTCATATTCCTCTGTTTTTCTCCCACAGGTTTCTGGAGAACTCTCTGCTCAGCGCCGAGGTGAAAGAGGGAGAGATTCTTCCTCCAACCATCCACAAGCTGATGAAAGGATATAACAAATACCTGCGGCCTTTCTTTGACAGTAAGGACGTAACGGTTGTTTAATGCGCGCACGCGCGCGTGTGTGTGTGTGTGTGTGTGTGTGTGTGTGTGTGTGTGTGTGTGTGTGTGTGTGTGTGTGGTCTGAACAGTGAATTACTGCCCATAGTTTCATTTAAAACAGACTGGTTGATGCCTGGTTATGCTACACGTTCAAATGAGAATCTAAATGGGATTGAGCCACAGTATCATCAATCTACGACGGAGCTTTAGTGCCACCAAAAAATAAAATAAAATCTAAAACTACGAGAATAAAGTCGTAATATCATGAGAATAAAAGTCCAAATATAATATTTAGTATAGTGCACTTGTAAATAACTTGGATGGAGAGAAGGCCACCAGATATAAGCATATTTGAATATTGTTGTGTCCATGCATCTGCTTGATGTTACTGAGATGAGATCTAAGAACTTGCGGAAACAAGTTTTTTCTTTTAGTATTTTCTTTTTTTCATTTGATTTTCTTTTTTACATTGTAAAACCCTTATTTTACATATCTTTCCCAGATTATTACAATGAAAAAATGAAATGAGCACAATGGTCAAACACGTTCGTCAAGCACATATATCAAAGAGAAAAAAGAAAGCAGAAAGCTGTGCAGAATTACTAGTGTCTGATATTTCATGTTTGCGTGATGCTTGTTTACGGTTAATAATCAGTGCTACTGCTCATATTCTGTCAGACTTTCAGTTGACCTCTAAAACTGAATGTTATTCTCATCGTTGCTATGTTTTAGAATAGTTAAAATTTTTAATAATCTCGAATCTGCTAAATGTCCTTCTGAAAAAAAAAATTTATTAACTAACTGACTTTAAACTCTGAATGCAACACAAGTCAAATCGTCTCGTGAATGCATGAATGTCAGAGCGGTTTCATGAGACAAAAGCACAGTTAACTGCAGTAGTTGGTGTGAAATCAATCTGCTGTCGAGGTGGAATTGTTTGCATCTTTGCGTGCTCCCCATCACACAGTTTACAGCATAATGCATTTCTCACAGCTGCTCATCTCAGAGTAAATTGCCTTTCCACTCACATCTCTCTCAGTGCTTTCACAAGCCTGTGAAGTTCTGCAGGAGAACCCGGAGAGACAAACACTTCAGTGACACGCCGTCTCCTCCTGAGTCATAGATTCCACCGTAAGCAGTCGTGCACAATAATGTCAAAAGAAAGCGGCTTAAACCAGGAGCCAAAGAGCTGTATGTGTTGGATTAGATATTTAAAATCTGTTGTGTTTTGTTAAGTCTTTGCCAAATCATCTGCGTTATTCTGAATCTCCAAAAGATTTTTTGGAGAAATAAAATGCATGCTTCCCATTGTCTGCTTTAATGAGCAAGCGTTCTGTCTGATTTCTGATGGATGGCAGAGCTGTGAATGTTAACTTCTCTAATCTCTGTTCTTTAGATGGTCCCGTCACGGTGGGCATGAGTTTAGACATCGCTAGCATTGACACCATATCAGAGATCAACATGGTGAGAAACACGCACACGCCAAATCAAAAGATCTTAGAGTTTACATGAATAATAACTGAGTCTTATTCATTTATTTAGTAATAATTAACGCTCATACTCAACGAAGCTTAACTCATGTAGTAACCAGTACTTTTATTAGGTCAGCACAATGTAAGATGAACTATAAAATGAAATATAACCAGAGTTATATACTTTTAAATTATAATAATTCAAATTAATGTTTTAAAAGCTGTATTGTTGTTATTATTGTTATTAGTAGTAGTATTTTTTTAAATAATAATAAAAATTAATAAAATTATTAAAAATTTAAATTTTATTTAATAATGCATAATAATAATTATAAAATTAAACTATAATATTTAAAAGAATTATTACTAGTAGTAGCAGTAGTAATAATTTTAATAATAATAAAATAAATACGTAACATTAAAATATATAAATTATATTTTAACTAAATATTTTCAATCTTTTTACATGATTAATATTGATTGATTGAATAACAATTGAAAACAAATATTAACAATAATAAAATTAAACAATGATATTTAAATATGCTTATTCATATAAAAATATGCTAAAATATGTACTATTATTATTATTATTAGTAGTAGTAATAATTTTAAATAATAATAACAAATAAATAACACAAAAGTAAATAATTGCAGATTTTTATATGTTTACTAATCATACCGATAGAGTTATATTAGTTATATTAAAAATATATTATTATTATTATTATTATTATTGCTTGTACTTAATATTAAGATTTGTTCATATTCTTTAGCTATAGTATATAGTTTATGTTGTTCTGTTTATAAAATGTGAAAATGTATGTTTGTATTGTTCCGGATGCTCTGCTGTTGTATTGTAAGTAGCGGTTCTGAATGTGCAGGACTACACGGCCACCATCTTCCTCCGGCAGCGCTGGACGGACGAGCGGCTGGTGTTTGAAGGCAATAAGAGCTTAAGTCTGGACGGGCGCCTGGTGGAGCTGCTGTGGGTCCCAGACACCTTCATAGTAGACTCCAAGAAGTCCTTCCTCCACGACATCACGGTGGAGAACCGGCTGATCCGGATCTTTCCCAACGGAACCGTTCTCTATGCGCTCCGGTGAGGCTTTATCTGCTCTTCAGCACAGATTTATCCGCTTTAACTGATATTCATTTTGAATGCAGTAAGTATCTTTATATTTGTATTTAGTAACAACAATAATAATAGTCATCATCATCATTTAAAATATTATTATTTTAATTATCAATATATTTGTATTTTTAATAATAATATTTAAAACTAACAAAAAGATTTGTTAGAGATCATGCATTATTAATTTAGGTCTTTTACTATTCACTACTATTCTCATGAAACATCAGAAATGATGAGATCACGGAGTTTTTATGTTTTTATGCTCTGTAGGATCACCACGACTGTGGCCTGTAACATGGACCTGACCAAATACCCCATGGACAAGCAGACATGCACCTTACAACTGGAGAGCTGTAAGAAAACACACACTTTTCCAGCTTTTGCTTCCCCGCAGGGTTGCTCTGGCAACAAGCTGACATTTTTGGGCTCTCGTTTGTGACATCTGTACTCTGCACAATGCTTCATATTCACGCCGTTTCATATTTTATGAGGACATGTTGTGGCTGCATCACGTCTGGTTATTTTCCATGCACTTGCACGATGTGCGGTTGCATAAGATCATGAATACATTTCACAGACAGAGATCAGTCCAAGATGCTCCTGTATTGAAGTGTGTGTGACAGACACTAGATTTGGGTCAATTTAGTTTCCCATGAAACCCGATTTGCTTTCGTTTGTCCCCTAAAGCTTCTCTTCTTGCTGACTTTATCTTCTTCTCTTCATCTCTTCACCCGTCTGCCACTTTCTGATCTTCTCTGAGGTTTGGATGTAGATCTTTTCCACGTCTTCTGCTTCTGCGGCTTATATAAGAGCAGAGCATAAAGAGTAGGAGGCTTAGAGGAGCTTCTGAAGTCTCGGTCTTTCTCCAGTGAAACGATGCAGACACCCATGGGTGAAATGTTTGGGTCGTATCACGCTCCAAAAAACAAAATCAGATTTCTTAATGCATTTTACGTGTGCTAACCACAGCCTGGATTCAGGAACATGATAAGACGTTACAATAAGGTGACATTATTCATGTATTAACTAACATTAACGAACAATGACCAATACATTTATTAAAATATTTATTAATCTTTGTTAATGCTAGTAAATGCAGTTGTTCATTGTTTTTTCATGTTAGTTCACAGCGCGTTAAATGATGTTAACACAACACCTGTGATTTTAATAATGCATTAGTAAATACTGAAATTAAGATTGATAAAAGCTGTAAAAGTATTGTTCATTTTTATTTCGTGTCAACTGATGTAGTTAACTAGTGTTAAATAATGAACCTTATTGTAAAGTGTTAGCGTTTTTTATCTTTTATGTTTTATACACTTTTGCCATGAATTGTAATATTTGCACAAGTTTTATAAAGAAAATTATCAGTATTTTATATAGACATAATATGCAGTTATTTTGCTGTAGTTTATTTTTCATGAAAATATGATTTATGCACATTTTGCGAAAAATGGCTAGATTACACATTATTTAATTATTTTAACAACCATATGAACATAATTTATGATTATTTAAAAATTTTACATTTTTTCGATTTAAACACATTCAGGGCCGTTCAGAGATGCTCAAAGGGGCGGGTGCTTAAAGTTAAAAAAGGGGCAGATAGAACAGGCTGAATAACAACAACTCGCAATCATGACAAATCTAATATAGAATTGCA
>JAUCNO010000404.1:87172-107661 GCA_032353835.1 Enteromius viviparus
TGATTGGATGCGTCTTGGCGGGGTAATGATTAGGGCATGAGCTACCAGCCGTGCGGGATTTAGAACGTCCAGCGAATACTCCCGAAATGCGTTTTTTGCAAAACGTCCACTAAAATATGACAAGAACTTAAGCATCAAAATGTGTCAGAACAGAACAAATTCATCTTGGTAATTTTTGGTCCCAAATTTGTATCAATTTTAATGATAGTCCACTGTAGGAAGAATTTTTGGGGAATAATATTTTCCATCTAAAAACTTTGCATTGATTTGCGTTTATTTGTATTCTTTTATGAAAGTATTCCATTTCCACAAAAAACTTTGCATTCTTCCGCAAAGTATTTGCATTCTTTTGCATAAGTGTTGCGTTCCGTATAAAAACTTTGCGTTTATTTGTATTCTTTTACGAAAGTATTGCATTCCAACAAAAAACTTTGCATTCTTCCGCAAAGTATTTGCATTCTTTTGCATAAGTGTTGCGTTCCGTCTAAAAACTTTGCCTTTATTTGTATTCTTTTATGAAAGTATTGCATTCCCACAAAAAACTTTGCATTTTCTCGCAAAAGATTTGCGTTCTTTTGAAAAGTATTGCCTTTACGCGACAAACATCTCTCTCGCAAAACATTTATATTCCCTCACAAAAGTATTGCATTAAGAATCTTTGCATTCTCTTTTAAAAGTATTGTGTTCTCTAGCGAAAAGTACTGTCCCCTCAAGAAACTTTGCATTCTAACAAAACATTTGTGTTCTCTTTCAAATGTATTGCAATCCTATTATAAGAATTCAGAGTGTGAGAATGAATTATTCTTGATAATCACAAATGAATTACAGTCGAAGTAAAACGCATTTAGACACCTTCAAAATATTATCACAGTTTATTCGCTATAGTTTGGAAAATGGTAATAAAATATGACAAGAACTTAAGCATCAAACTGTGTCAGAACAGAACAAATTCATTTTGGTAAATTTTGGTCTAAAATTTTTATCAATTTTAATGATAGTCCA
Organism: Enteromius viviparus; assembly: GCA_032353835.1. Taxonomy (NCBI): domain Eukaryota; kingdom Metazoa; phylum Chordata; class Actinopteri; order Cypriniformes; family Cyprinidae; genus Enteromius; species Enteromius viviparus. Next base: position 88,175 of record JAUCNO010000404.1, read on the forward strand.
CTGTAGGAAGAATTTTTGGGTATAATATGTAACAGTTCACTTTAGTGTCCTGTACCCACAAAAAATAAAAAATAAAATAATTGTTTACTGTTACTGGAAATAAAGATGGAAAAATATAAAGCTTGTTAGGAATTGACTTTCGCTGCAAAACTTGTGCACTCTTCTCACAAAAGTTTTCCATTCCCCTAAGAAATTTCGAGAAAAAAAAAAAAAAATGAAATAGTTCATTTTTTGCAAGTGCTGCTATTTTCTTCAGAAAATGCAAACCTAGTCTGAATATTAGAGAGTAAATCTGTGGTTTTATTTTTCATACACAGCCCCACAGTAAACACCACGCTGAGGAACCTGGGTGCTCTCTACCGTAAGCAGGGGAAAATAGAGGCGGCTGAGACCCTGGAGGAGTGTGCCATGAGGTCCCGCAGACAGGTGCAACCTCTGTGAGAATCATAGCAACAAACGCTGGAAAACATGATGTCTCTTTAACGTGTGTGTGTGTGTGTGTGTGTCAGGGAGCAGCAGTGGATCCTCAGAGAGATGGAGAGAGGCGGAGGAGCACTGCATCCATCTCCAGTGTGAAGTACGACTGCAGCAGTGACGGTGTGGAGGAGGGCAGCGTGGAGTGGAATGGGGTAAGTTAGTAATACCTATGCCACATTAAGCTGCTTTAGGTTTATGGAGCACCTAAGGGGAGGTGGTGATGAAAAATAAAAATCATATTTCAGTGCTTTTTCATGCTCTTGCAGATGTATTGCATTCCCCCGAGAAACATTTGCATTCTTTTATAAAAGTACTGTGTTGTAATATATTGCATTCTCTAACAAAAATATTGCATTACTGCAAGAAACATTGCTGTCTTATATAAAACATATGCATTTATTTGCATAAGTATTGCATTCCCACAAAAAACTTTCCATTCTCTTGCAAAAGATTTGCGTTCTTTTGCATAAATGTTGCGTTCTGTCTAAAAACTTTACGTTGATTTGCGTTTATTTGTATTATTTTACGAAAGTATTGCATTTCCACAAAAAACTTTGCGTTCTCTCGCAAAATATTTGCATTCTTTTGCATAAGGGTTGCGTTCCCTCCAAAAACTTTGCAATCATTTGCGGTTTTTTAAATTCTTTTATAAAAGTATTGCATTTCTACAAAAAACTTTTGCATTTTTTTATAAAAGAATTGTGTCGACGTGCAAAAAGTATTGCATTCTCTTTGTATTCTCCTGCAGTCTTTCATAAAACATTTGCATTCTTTTGCATAAGTGTTGCTTTCCATCTAAAAATTTTGCATTGATTTGCATTTATTTGTATTCTTTTACGAAAGTATTGCATTTCCACAAAAAACTTTGCATTCTCTCGCAAAATATTTGCATTCTTTTGCATAAGTGTTGTGTTCCAACTAAAAACTTTGCATTTATTTGTATTCTTTTACAAAAGTATTGCATTCCCACAAAAAACTTTGCATTCTCTCGCAAAAAGTACTGCAACTTTTTTAAAAGTACTGCATTTCGGCGAAAAGAAATTCCGTTCTCTCGCAAAAGTATCGCATTCCCTTCCATAAAAAATTTGCGTAAGTGCGTTCCATCTAAAAATCATTCGCATTTATTTGCGTTTTTTTTACAAAAGTATTGTGTGTGCACAAAAACCTTTGCATTCTCTCACAAAACATTTGCGTTCTTTTGGAAAGTACTGCCTTCCCATGAGAAACACTGCATTTTCTCACAAAATATTTACAAAATATTTCCCTCTCAAAAGCATTGCATTACTGAGAAATGTTCCAAAACCTTTACGTTCTTTTATAAATTATTGCATTTTCACAAGAAACTTTGCGTTCTATCACAAAATATTTGCATTCTTTTATAAATGCATTCCCACAAGAAATATTGTGAGTGAATGCAAACCCAAAAGCATTGAAATATAATTCTTTTTTTAACAATCACCCTGTCCTTTTAGTGTCTCCGTAGCAGGTATTTTTAGTTTTTTTTGGAACACTCATAAAATGTACACACCATCAGTTATTAGACAATCAGAAATATTCTCTCCTTGTCAACCTGTCAGTTTTACATATGAACACTGGGTTGGCTAACATGTCTTTGTTTTGAAGAGTATTTAGTAGTGTAAGTAAGCAAAATTGTTAAATTGCTAACAGCATTACAAAGTACTTGCCTTAAAACATACATTATTGATCTTTGTTGTCCTATTGTAAAATATAAACAACTATATAAAGTACGGAGACCAGTTAAGAGCTCCAAGTCAAAAATTTAAGAAATTAATTTGCCCCTTGCTTTAGGGGGTGATATTTGGTCAAAATATCTTATTTTCGTCATATACGGAGCTCCATACATCAGTGCCCGTAAATGTATATTCTTAAATACATTAAAAATTAAATAGTATTTATATGATTAAATTAGTGCATGTAATGTGCAATGTATAAATAAGTGCATGCATGTATATATTTCAGAAAAATGTTTATATATGAAATATTTTTATATATAATATAAAATATAAGTATATATAAATGTTAATATTTTACTTTATGTTTGTGTATTTATATATACAGGATAAATATTCAATGTAAATATACATATTAAATGTTTTTTTTTTTTTATAATTGCTAATAAATGTTTGACAGCACAAGATTTAAAAACATCTTCCCAAAATTAATCGCTTAACATTTACGGTTTACAATAGTAATGGTGTTTCTGGCTGAGGGATTGATATAACTTTTAAAAAATGAGATTGAGACAGCGTGAGGCATTGCATTGCAGCCTGTTCGGTGTGCCAAAGTGGCCATAGTCCCCTGCTGATGTCATATCCTGTGATCTGTGACTCACTAGTGGCCATCATACTCTCTTTACCCGCAAACCCTCATCACTGCCACTATCATTACATCGCTACTGTTATGATGCATAACCATGTTTAAAAATAACTGCACAGCTATCTTGTGCACCATGTAATTAAACATCTGCGATTATAAAACAGAAGCTCCAAATCAAGAGAACAATAGAGTCCTAATCCAGAAGTAAAAAGTAAAAATTCTATTTCTTCATATGTATTTTTTTAACTTATAATGTAGAAAATAGACTTGAATTTCATATCTAAAGTGTGTTTAATTGGGTTAATTCTACTGGTGATCACTAAATCAACCTAAATCAACCTTCAAATCAGGTTAAATCATAAGATTCATGAGTGTCTTCATGTGCGTTTATGAACAAACTCACTGCCTGTGCTTGTTTTTCATTGATCTGCTCGTCTCATGTGTGCTTTTCTCTCTTTCTCTCTCTCTTTCTGCATTAGGCCTAAGCTCTCCTCATCTTCCTCTGTCTGCTTTTACAACAAATCAGATCCGATGTAAATGGATTGCTGTGCGGTTTGCTCTCTGCCGGGTGGAGTGTGTTTGTGGAGAGAAGCCCAGCACAGCTTTAACTCTTGCTAAGGCTGATGGGATATCATCTTACATTTCCTGTGTGTTCTTGCTCTCTCTTTCTCTGACTGATTTCGCTTGTTCGCTCATTCCTCCTCACTCTCTCTGCGACCTCTGTTTGCATTGTTAACTGTGTTACACTGATTTATAATCTGTAATATACAACCTCAGTGAGACACACGTGTCGGACTAGCAGAGTGAAACTTCTGAACAGGCCAGTTTTCGTGACCGTTTTAGGTAAAATCCCAATATCATTACAGTAACATAATAAAAATTGTGTTTTGTTTAAACGGTAAATTCTGTTCAAATGTTTGGGTCAGTACGATTTTGAAAGAATGTTTTTAAAAGTCTCTTATTCTCACCAAAAGTCAGTAAAAACAGTGTTTTTTCATTACAATTACAAAGCTAAAAAAAACAGCATTTATTGGAAATATAGGGCTTTTTACTGTGGCTTTGATCAATGTATACTTTCTCAATAATTTCTCAATAATGCAAAGTTATTAATTGGTTGTACTGACCCTAAACTTTTGACTGGTAGTATAACTACAGAACAAACAATATAAATACTTCGAAATAATGTTGCGTTAATTTATGTTATATTTAAGTGCTGTTATTCAGCAGAAATCATTGTTAATAAATACGCAGGTGCCTACTGTACACTGGAAAGAAATTATACTAAATTTGATTAAGGTATGTGGGTGCAGTTATTTTAGCTACATTTAAATAAAAAGATTTTGTTGAAGGTTAGTCGTTTAAATGTAGCTAAAATAAACTGATTGCAACCACATACCATAAAGTTACTATATTAAATAAATCACATTAAATAATGTTTCACCTTGCAAAAGGGAAAGTGTATATGGAAATATAATGGAATTCGACATTTTGAGTTTGAGTTCAACATGTGACCAAATTAACACATTTCTTTTAATTTCCCAATTACGTAATCGTCATAGCAATTAAAAGGTTAAATTTCCAGAACAAAGAAAGTTCTGGAACAACATGAGGGTGAGAAAAATGATGATGCTAGTGACTTAAAAGTAGTGCAGATTGTTAAACATTTCATTTTATGTACTACATTTACATTTATATCTTCATTTTTATGTTTAATGCTCTCAAACATTTGGACCATGTTACATAACCCGTGTTATTATAGCAGTTTATTTATGTTTATACCGTAAAAATACTAGAAATAAGTTGATCATTTGCTACTGTATTATTTAGTATTTATTTAGTTTGGTAAAAGGTGTTTTGTAGAGTATGTGTCAAGTAAGCTGAACTCATTCCTCATTGGCTCATTGTGACTTCAAAAAAGGCCAAAAGTTCAGACAAATTCTGCTCAATAAGCCAATAGTAGAGGCGGCGAGTTTATCAGAAGCTATTTCTGCGATTCCGTGTGGTTTTGCTAATGGCGTAGAAATGACACGCTTCATCTTTCAGTGTATTACTATGTGTGTTCATTATTCAGGTTCAGGATGGGTGAATTAGCGCGTCTGTAGCAAATTCTTCACTGTAGTCGACCGACAGAGATTCACGGGATGTTTGGATTGCGTGTGTAAATATATATGTGTCTCTTTGTGCACGCTGATGTATGTCTTCATTAAGCTCTTATGACATCTAACCCAATAAAGGCTTGAATTAGTGGCCTGGTCTCTGTATGTGTGTGTGTGCTTGAATCTGAATTATGAGTGAATGTGACCTAGTTTCTGTCACTGGCCGCGGTCACACAGCTTGCATTTGCCTCAGTTTTCTTTACCATGACGGCACAGAGCATGGGTTTAAAGGTAGTTTCAGGTCTCCAAAGCATATGTGCTGTTATACCTCTAAACCTTTCCATTTTATCATGATGCTGTATTTAGCATTTTAACTGAACAACTCTAAAACCGCGGTGTTTAGCTCAGATCGTATGGATTGGATTCGGTGTATTGGATTTCCGCATTGACCATAAAGCAGTAATGCTATCATTACTTACCCTAGTAAACCTTAGTTGTGTAACGTGAGAGCATGACGTGGTGTTTCTGCAAACACAAACACGTTCTGCCATCTGCTGGGCTCAGAGATACACTGCAGCGCTCCAGATCTTCTCCAGTTTGAGGTGTTGTAACACGTTTACCACCGTACTTTCGGAGACCACTGCTATGAAGAGAGCTAATATAATTCTGGTTAGATTATAATTAGCTGGTCAGTAACCCTGCCGGCCAATAATCTTGCTAAATTGACCAATTAACAGAATGATGATTTCTTTTTTTTGTCAGTTCCAAGATCTACCAGCAGTGCTGCAGTGATCTTAAGTACTAGGCTGTTTTTTCTTGATAAAACACAAGTAGTATTTTTTTAACTTTTAGATGTAATGCATTACAATATTCTGTTACTCCATAAAAACGTAACTAATTGCATTACTTTTTATTGCTATCTAACGATTAATCGCATCCAAAGGTTTTTGTTTACATAATATATATACTGTGTATATTTACTGTCTAAATATAACTACACACAAATACAGTGTATATTTTGAAAATATTTAAAGGCATTTACATGTCTATATTTATATTAACCCGTTTAATCCCAAATTTTTCCCAGACATGAAAATATCCAAATGATGCCTCATTGGTAACCCTTTGAAATAATCAATAATTATTTTTTGGAAATGATTTTGGCAAAGTGTGTGAAAAAAATGTGTTTTATTCTCAGTCACAATTGTGGGATAAAGTGAGTAATGAAATCACATATTTTTATATATATATATATATATATATATATATATATATATCTTAGCTCAGCTGTTTTAAACAGTTTGATCACATTCTAGGGTTTTTAATATGCTTTAAAAACGTATGCAACATTGATAGGAACAGTGAGATAAACAAAAACAACAACAACAAAACATTTCAGTAGCAACTGCCATTGGATTTGTATTGTTCCTTTGTATTGGATTTTTGCTCACTCTATGACCACACTCAACAAAAATAAATGTATGTGAATTCATATATTAAGACTAGACACCCTAAAGATAATATTTACCTAAAATCTATGTCATATATTTAGGTTAACATACTTTACCAGCCCTTCGTTTTGGAGCTTTGATGCAATGCATCAAAGGTGCAAACAGGAAATAAACTGCTTTGGTCATCTGACAATTTGCACTAATTGTGTAAAACACATATTTAATTGAGACTCTTAATTTTTTCCATGTTTGCTGGAAGTGCACTTAAACATCAGTCAGTAAGGGTTTTAAGAGCTTTATAAATATATATATTTATTTTTTTTTACGTTTTTTTGTGACCCATGGGATTAAAATCATGTGTATGTTATATAAACATATTAAATATATAAGAAACATTTTTCTTAAATATATACACGCTAGGGATGGGACGATACACCTACCTCACGATTCGATACGATTCCGATACTTGGGTGCTGATACGATATGTATTGCGATTTTTTTAAGAATTCCAATTCTACAAGTATTGCGATTCAATATTGTAATGTGTTGCGATTGTTTTTTTTCTCTCTAGACCATTTGGAAAAATGTGAATAGTACACAATATATACACAATAAAAAAAAACATTTTAACATTTTTCCTGTTTTATTTCAGTTTATAACAAACTATATATGATAAATGATAAATTAAACAATTATATAAACATTTCATTTCAACTACGTTGTATTATTATATAACATAAGTATGGCTGTGCCTATATTCAGATGCGAATTATCATACGTATCTCGTCAGTAATGCCGGTTCTGTGATTAGAAATCTCATTGAGGTGTTCATTCACGCAGCCGCGTTTATTACACAGAGTTTTGGGTGCGTTGTCGATATGTTTCGCCTGCGACAATGAAGGCGATATTGCGTAACTTGTCAGTGAACTACGGCGCTGTGTAGTGAACGCGGCTGCATGACTGAACACGTGAAAGAGTTTTAGGACTAATCAGAGAATCAGCATTACTGACAAGATGCGCATGATATCGCGTCTGAATATCGCCACAGCCCTGTAAAGGGTAAAGTGAATTATTTACCTCGAGTTCCTTTATGGCTCCAGCCTCAGAGAGCATTCTTGCAAATGTTTCTTCTTTCTCATTATCGGACACATTGCCCTCTGCTGAAATAAAATAAAGAAATGTATTTAATATGAATTAATATCGATTCTGATGTAAAAAAATCTATTTTAAAATCGTAAATAAAAAAATCGCGATAGTTAGGTGAATCGATTTTTTGTCCCATCCCTAGTGTATATACACATAAATGTGTGTGTTTGTGTGTGTGTTTCTATGCAGTTGCATTGGACTTCTGTGTGGTTATTAGGCTGTTTCAAGGGTGTATGTGTAGTTGCCAGGTGTTCTCTTCCTGTGTGTAGCTCAAAGGGTCCTGTACCCCGTTGCTGGTACAGCAATAGTTAAGAATCAGCCATTGGAAATGTGTTTCTATGATGGTTATGGTCTGGTACTTCAGGCATGAAGTGGAAAAATATGAATTCAGCAGTAACCTTTGCATATGAAATAACACAAATCTAAAAATGGGGCACACACCTTTTCCTTCAGCTTTTGCGATCAGTGCCCTTGATAGTGATCTGAAAGGACGTGAGTGAATTGTGCTGGCTGGGTTCCAGCGGCTCCTTGCGTCCCAGCAGAGGTTTGGCAGAAGTGTGTGTGAACAGTCATCTAGAGTTCGGCCGCTTTAGCGCGTTTAACGAAACATATGCTGCATGGTAATTAGGGCGATAATGCGCCACATGCCGACTCTCAAGCACTCGACAGACCACCGTGCCTCTTCCTCCAGCTCTCTCCATTTCCCATCACACACACACACACAGAGTTCGAGTGAGTCAGTTTGTGTGAAAGTGAACCATGTGGCGGTTAATTACTTCAACTAGCTCTCACCACGCAGTAACGTCTGAGCATAAATATTGATGAAGTGCCGGCGGAAATATGTTTCTCCATGTCAACAAGCACTTTTCTGCGCGGGCCGGAGTTTCCTCAACTTCACACCAGCGCTAATTTCCCTTCGTTAGTAAACTGGTGCGAATATTAGTATTCAGAGGAGACACTGACTCATTCAGCCGTCATATGAATCATCTGCTCTGCAGTCCGGCCTCGTTCTGATCGCACTAAATTCCCTCTCGGATTTCACTCATAATCTCAGGACTAGCTGAGCGCACCGTTTCTCAAGTTTGATTAGAAAGTGAGGTGAAGCAGATAGATTAGTTAAACCCTAGCCTACATCCAGTTTAATACTGTGTCTAAAAACCTCACCGGATATAAAACAATTTTTTAGCTTGATTTACTCTTATTAAATATACTTTGTATGGAAGCATTGCATTTCAGATGCAGTATGCAAATTATCCATATTATATGAAAAGCTTTTAAATGATCGATTAGCCGTTTGTGACATCTGGTGCAAAATTGAAAATTCAGATTTAATAATTTAATTAGCATTTTTCATTTCATCCCTTAACTGGAATTAACATTTAAATTAAATAAACAGCTGATTGCATTTAGAATAGCAAAATGCATTTGTAAAAACTGAGGAACTTTACATTTTAAATATTTTTTGAATGCATTTACCTTAAAACTCACAGTTAAGTTATATTTGTACTGAAGTTGTTTTAGCATGCCGCAGAATGAATGTACAGTATGTGGAGTCATTGCATTAACACTCACGTCCTCACCTGCCATAACCGCTATACATATTATAATGACACTTTACATATTATTTTTAATTTTGAACTGATCCAGTTTTATGATTTCATAATCAGATATTCTTTCATATATTTCAGATGTATTCAGTGTCAAAAAATTCAAACCACATCAGAAATGACAGTCACAGCCACAATTACTGTACATACATTTAAACTCAACAATTCAGATTTATGTGTTTAAACATGCATTAAGTTTATACCAATATAACATTAACCAATCAATAAGCTTAATGTGATGCATATCTTTCAGTGAAATGAAACAGGTCAGATTTGAACTAAACAAGTTATAGCATCTATTTGCATCTATTAATAAACTTCACATACTGTACTTTATGGTGACTGTATGTATGACTGTATGGTTAGAATTAAGGATTGGCGTAGGTTGCTGGCATGTAATATTGCATTAAATATTCTTATACAGTGAATACGCGTAACATGAGTAACAAGGAAGGAAACTGATGTCTTCCTCCACTCAGAATGTTTGAATGTGAAAATTATACATTGCTATTTTATGGCAGTATCAGATATAGAGCATCCATATATCTCCTTACAGAGTGTAAAAAAATATATAGATGTGCTCTGAAAGTGCTGGAGGCCTTGGTTCTTTTCTGTGCTGTATTTGATCATGTGATTTGTTTGATTGACAGCTGTCACAGTGTGTCTGGTGAATATGAGGACACTCAGGACCGGCTCTCGTTCCTCCTCTCTATTTTCCGTCGCTCATTCCAAGAGTCGTTCCTGCAGGCTTGTGATGGATTTCTAGACATTCTCCTTTTGATTAGGCCCTCAATTATTCGCCACTCTCCCCTTGTACATACAAACGGTGCTGCTCTGCTTTACAAGTGGAGCCTATATGGTAATGTTGCTCTTGGCAGAGTCGAGATCTTCTGGCCAGAGAGAAGGAGAGTGAGACACGGGAACAGCCCCGTCTGACTCCACCGGCCAACCCAAACACACACACACACACACACACACACACACACACACAATCACTGTGTGGTAGATCCCGCAGAACGCTGGTCTATAGTAAAAATATACAGCCTCCATTATGTTCTGCTCCACACTGCTATTAAAGCTTCAGTATAAATTACGTACGTCTGAAGAAACTACACACAGATCACTTTATAGCTCTAATTGTTTGATTTAAGAGCAGATTGTGGTCAGACCCTTTGCAGGTTAGACGTTTGTGTTTTCGACTCTTTCAAATTATGAATCAGCTTGTTATTATTTCCCAGTAAAATTGAATGCATTAAAATGAAACATTCAGTATGACACCAGAAAGGTCTATTGTATTATATTTGATATGCAAAGCCTCTCATTGATTAAAAGTTATTGTAGCCATTTGATTCTCAGTTTACAGTTTAGAGTGTTTTATATAGTAAAAGTTATTTAAGTGTAGTTGTAGAAACACTTCTCATGTGTTTCTGCTGTCGGATCTTGATCTCTATCAAGTTATCTGTGTACTCTCTGTATAGGGAGCACTCATACTGCATTTCAATATCATCTTTTTATTGAAGATATAGAGCGATGACTGATATTTTTATGTCAGTTTCTGCTGTTCTGTTATAAAAATCTCATTGTTTTACATTACAAGCAGCAGAATTTCATCATAGAAATATCAGCATCTGCACCAAAATGCATATATTTTGTTTAGTTTCTGAGAGTCTCTAACTTTTTATACTGTATATATAGATAATATGTAAATCTATATGAGTTATGAGAGATGGATGCATCAAATGTGATACGTGTATCAAACTTTTTAGGGTTCAATAAAGTGTTAAAATTGTTATTATCTGACCATTCTTTTCATGTCTAGCTTGACAGGATTAAGAAAGCGAATGGAGAGGAGTTCATCTTCTTGACATTAGGATAAATATTTCTTTCGAATCTCTCTGTTTCACTTCACTCTCTCTGATGATTTTTGCCTCTCTGGGCTGATTGGCTCTCGGGTGATTTGGTAACCATGGCGACTGGAGTTTAATTCTCTCATTACGGCTCTGTTTGTCTGATGAGGGTTTGTGTCTGTCTCTCATGTTTGAGGAAGACTGACAGCAGACAGAGTCACTTTAGCAGTTTAATTCACCACAAACTTATTTTTTCTAGCAAATGTATTTATTCTGTGTATTAATGTGTTTGTTTTTCTGTTTCTATGAGTAAAGCCTTTGAAATAAACTGCTGTCATGTTCATTGTGTTTCCAGTCCTTGTGTTCTGTTCTCCGAGCCGGTTGTTTATATAGTGCGGACAAGTGTGTAACTGCTCTGTAATCCCATAAAGCCAGTGCTCAGTTCATCATCATGATCTAATGGAGGCTCAGAGGTGAGCAGAGACTCTAATAAACAGCCAACATTTGCTCGACCTTTAGAGGAACATGGGTAATTTCATAATGAAATAGTCAGTGTCTCATGCTTTGGGCTGAAAGCTGAAACAAACTTTAGATCAACCTCAAAGCAACCTCTAAAAATCTTGTCTGTTTTGTGATTGAAACTGCTGATAGAGGAAATGTTGAATGCTTCATGGAAGAAATGTGTTGTAGATAACAGTAATGTGTTGTGGGTGGTTTCCAGGTTGTTGCTATGCAGTAATGTGTTCGGATGACTGGCAAGCTATTGAAATTAAGTTGCTAATTTCCCCCTAAAATAATTGTTTTTTTGTGACGTTAGTATAATATATTAATTATCTTCAAGGCAGCATGCTCCAAAATTTGCACTTTCGCCGAAGCGAATCAAAGATTTTTTCACCTCATACTTTAGCTTCTCATCAAATCTTCTGACCAATCAAATGTTCTCTAGAGTCTGAAGCTGCGGCTGAGAATACTCACGTGGTCAGTGTTAGTATTTCTGTACTGTAAACGGCATGTATTGCACAATGTAGGCGATAGGGACAATGCAATGTTGTGCCATGTGAACCGCAGCAGATCTCAAAGAGCGAAATTATATGCACGAGTCGGCATGTATTAAACACTTTTAAAACTACACAGCCTCAGCATGATTATGAACACTAGTAAGAGGAAGTAAGAGTTTCATGTTGAATCTAGGGAGTAATCTATTAGACTGTGGCTGTCAAATCCGGCTTTCCCGATCTTAACTGCTCTCACCAGAGCCAATATAAACAAACACTGTTGGCTATTTTTCAAAGGGGGTGGGGCTTCTCGATATGTCCCGCCCTGTCTTTCTGTTTTAGTTGAACTTATGCGAAAATAACGCTACACGATTCAAGGCACTGCAGGGGACCTTTAAGGCGCTAAGGTGTTGCTATACTGTTGCTAATGAGTTGTGGGTAGCTGCCAAGGCGTTGCTATGTTATAATGCATGTGGGTGGTTTCCAAGAGGTTGCTGCCCGTGCAATAATGAGTGGTTGTCAGGGTGTTGCTATGCAATTGCTGATGAGTTCTGGGTGGTACAAATACATTTTCAAATTTTAAGTACTTATTTATGTAAAATGCCATGTAATTGTACTTTTAGTATACTAAACTGCTGTACTGAAAGTCTGCTTAATTCTAATCTTGTACTTGCGCAGCAGTAGTGCTGAAGTGCAAATAAACAATGCAGTTGCAAATGTTGCCAAGTTGAAGCTGGCAGCCTAGCAATGACAAGGCTAGCTGGTGTTGCCAGGGTTTTTCTGTTCAGTTATGGATTCTTTTTTGGTTATTTGGTTGCTACTGTGTTTTGGGTGGTTGCCAAGGTATTGCTCTGCGACTGCTGATGCATTGTGGGTGGTTGCTTAGTTGTTGCATTGTGGTAATTAATGGTCTTAATTTATGCTCTGCTTCATGCCAAATATCACACACATTAAAAAACAGTTATTTGTTAAATTGTTAAAAAACAGTAATTTTGTGGATTTTAAATTTGTTTTTTGGTTTGATTGTTTACTGTTGCTAAAAATATTTTCACAGATGTTTGATCTGAATAATCATAATGTAATGTAAAACGACGATCGATCTGCAGCTTGCAACCTTTTACTGTTCATGTGTTTCAGATTATGGTGCTCACGACAGTAGCCAAGAGTTTCCTAGATATTCATGCTGTTCAGATGTATAGTATGAGTGCACTGGGAGCCGCTTTTAGATCTGTTTAATTATTATTTAGTCTTAATTAAACACCATAGTGATGAAAGAGTGTTCCTGAGTGTGTTTGTGTGCTTTTGTTATTCTTTTAACATTCAATATTTAATTAATAATTCACATTTATTTACACCTTCTTGTTCATGCTTCAGTGATACTGAGCTGAAGAGCGTCTCTATAGTGGGCAAAACTATTTTAAAGCTCTGGGTTTTGAAATATTCATCAGTCGAGCCCTTCGGACTTCAACGCTCACAGGCCTGTTATTATCCTCAGATTGTGAAATATCAGCGCATGAGAGTAAATGGTGCTAATGAAGTGCTTTGGAGACAGTCGTGGACGGCTGGACAACAAGAGCTCTGTTGTGGGAATGTAGGTCACTGTGTGTGTTTGTGTTCTCATTGAGGCTTGTTTGGACGCATACAGCATGTATTTTATCTTGAAGTAAATGTGAGTAATGCATGTGAAACTTGATATGAGTGGTTGCCAGGGTGTTGTTGTATGGTTTGTAAGGTGTTGTGTGGGGATGTCTATTTGTTGCTATGTGGTTGCTAATATCGTGTGTTTGGTTGCCAGGGTGTTGCTATGTGGTTGTTTGTTTTCACTATTCTTTGGGTGGTTGCCAGGGTGCATCTATGAGATTCTTTGTTGATTATGTTCCACGGATGAGTGCTAGGATGTTGCTATGCAGTTGCTAATGTGGTGTGGGTGGTTGCCAGGGTGTTACTTTTTGGTTGTTTTTTAATGTGCTGTGGGTATAGTAGGGCTGGGTGATTGAACAATACATTTTTAATTACAAAATCATTTTAAATTTTGTTGATAAATTTTGTCAGGAAAGCTAGTCCGTGATTAGCAGTAAATCTCAATCAGCTGTTTCGCGCAGTTGATACACAGAGATCACTGACGAGCTGCACAATATGCCGTTCAAAATCTGAAGCGATTAATTTCCGATTTTGATAGCAAAATTACGTAGCATGAATTCATCGACGATTAAATTGCCCAGCCCTAGGGTATAGTTACCAGGGTGTTGCTATGCAGTTGTTTGTTGCGCGTGTGCATTAAGTGGATGCTAGCGTGCTGCTATGCAGTAGCTAATATGTTGTGGGTAGTTTCCTTGGTGTTGCTATGCTGTTGGTAATGAATTGTGTGTTGTTGCCAGGGTGTTCATGATGTGTTGTGGGTATTCTTAGGCTAGTGTGCTGTGGGTGTTTGCTAAAGGACATGAATGAGTACCTCAGGATATTAAACAAAAAACATCTAGTAGAAGAGTTTGCTAAACATAACCGTTTTATTTTAATACATTATGTTGTTTCAAACATGTGTGACATTATTTACATTTTTTGTCTATTTTTTTGTAACACAGCACGAGATGTTTAGCTGTTTTGTAATCTTTGTGTCTGTTGTTTATATTTCTGCTTGTGTCACATCATTGATGATTTCTCATCGTATGGCATCTCTCATATCTCTGCAGGGAAAGCTCTGTTATTTTTGGCATGTGGTTGACAGTTTAACAGGGAACAAGCACACTCTCTAAGCCATATGTGCTGCAGATGGGTCAGTCTCTAGTGCTACCGCTGGCCAGTCTGAGGGTCCGAGGTCATTAATCAGGGCTCTAAGAGCTGCCGGAGCACACCAGAGATGAATAATGTGCCATAACCAGATGTCATCAGAACATCAGGACGATTTATGTTGCTTTTTACCTGGATAAAATGGCTACATTGCACTTTGAATATTAATTAATTTCTCCTAAAGTATGCATCTAATTATGACATGCTATTTTTAAACTGCTTTTAAAGAAGAATATGTGCATTTTCCCCTTTTTTGACTGAAGAACTGAAATAGACTTGTAATTTGCTTCGACAGAACGCAACCAGTTAGCACACTCTAGCAACCACCCAACAACAGCCTTGGACCCACTTTGAAAATCCTTGCAACACCCTGTCGTATTATATCAACCACATAGCAACACCCTGTCATTCACATAGCAACACCTTAGCAACTACACAGAAACAGTGCAGCAACCACTTAGCAACATCCTAGCAATACCTTGGTAGTCACTCACATATTTAGAAAATTTGTAAATGTGGTTATTTTTGATGCTGTAAAGGTCCAGAATTAAGCTTTAATGCTGAATTGAGCCAAATGTAAATCTAAAAGTCTAATGCAAAAAATTGAAGAACAGTCTGCTCTGAAGGAGTTTAATCTATGTTTCAAGAGAGGCAACAATTTGTTGGCACAGCCATTTTGCGTCTAATAACCAGTAAATTATATTTCAATTACACAGAGGAAAAACATGCTTACTGCTCAGTATGCTGATGATCCGAAACTGACTTTATTTGCATGCATCTCTTTGGTAGAAAAGTCACATGACATGGTCAGTGTGAGGGCACACTTAATACTGAGAATAGAGTATGTGTGAGTGAGTGTGTGTTTACCTGTCTTTCTATTCTGGTGGGGACTTAAAACTGAATACACACAGACTCATGGGGACTCTTGTCATAGTGGGGACCTAAATCCAGGGGGGAAGAAGCTTATAAATCACACAGAATGCACATAGTTTCCTGTAAGGGGTAGGTTTAGGTGTAGGGTCAGTGTAGGACAATACCACATACAGTCTGTACAGTAGAAACACCATTACACCTATGAAGAGAGATACCCCAGAACACATGGAGACACTACAGGAGTGTGTGTGTGTGTGTGTGTGTGTGAGGGATTACGGGCCTGAGCAGTCACTGTCTCTCTCTCTGAGCCTCTAATCATTTTTACTGTGAAAGATTTGTGCGCGCTCACCGAGCCACTTACTATTCCACAGCCAGCGTTTGCATGCATGAATCGTTCACGTCCCTCAATGTTTCCCTAGAAAATGTTGTAGAAATGCAGGAACAAAAGCTGTTGGAATTTCTACAGTGTATTAATAATGCAAAGCTGAATATAAATGAGTCTGAATAACCTTAGTCTTGTGTTTGCTGGTGCTCAGTATCACATTGATGGATTCGCTTTTTAATCACACAGCCTCTCACTTAGAAAATGTGCATCATTTATTATTTATTTATTATTATAAGTCCATAAAGAAAAAAGGAATTTTCATGATAAATAAACTCAAATGCTCATGTTCTGGACCGTCTGTGTGTTAGGCTGCCTTGTGTTGAGGTGTGACTCAGTGTCGTCTCACCCTTGTTTCGCAGTGAGCTCATCCTGTCCAACATCGATGCCGGCGCTTCCGGTAATTGGCAGTGTCACGTGACCAGTTCCCGTGGCAACAGCTCAATCGGCATGGAGATCGTAGTGCTGGAGACGACAGCACTGTACTGTGGAGCCGAGAGGGTCAGTAGCAACAAGGGTGACTTCAGGTGTGTCCGTCAGCAACATCACACACTGACACAGACGCCATTCACCAGAGCGCCAGCTTAAAGAGACAGTTCACAGTTCAGTTCAGTTTTTCTCACCTTCATGTTGTTCCAAACCTGTATGAGTTTCTTTCTTCTGTTGAACGTAAAAGAAGATATTATGAAGAATGTTGGGAACCTGCCTGTTGGGAAGCCACTGACATAGTATTTTTTTCCATTTAAGTGAAGTCAATGGCTACCGTCAATAGTCGGGCTCCCAAAATTCTTCTTAATGTCTTCTTTTGTGTTGACGATAACCATTGACTTCCATAGTATTTTTCTTTTTACATTCAAGGGAAGTCAATGGCTACCGTGAACACAAAAAAATATTATGAAGAATGTTAATAACCTGACAGTTGACTGTAGCCATTGACTCTGATAGTATGGGGAATAAGATTACTTTGAATGTCAACACAAAAGAAGACACTTTGAAGAATGTTGACAACCAAATAGTTGACGGTAGCCATTGACTTCCCTATTTTATATATATATATATATATATTATGGGTGGGCATAGATTTTGAAATTAATCTAGATTAAAATAGCTCGTTTGAATTCTGCCGAAGGCATTCAGAATATGTGTGCTTCCTCAATAATGACTAAAAGTAAAGCCCTGTTCAGACGGGTCTAGTTTTACAGGGGGTCGTTAGAGAGTGTTTTGTTTCACAGAAGTACTTGGTGATTTTAACCCCGTCTGAATCTGTCATGTCTGTGTTTTTCTCTCACAGCCTCTGTGATAATTCTAGAGTCTGAATGCGATGTCTGTGATATTATTTTTCACGTGTTTCCTCGTGTGTTTTAGCCAACGCCATATGCCATAGATGCTCTTACCATACGCATGTTTAATATATTTTGATTTATAAAAGAAATAAATAAATAGAAATAAAGAGCCAGATCACGTTTGTCACGCGCAGCTGAACCGCGGCTTGTTCTGCAGGAGGCTATAGACAAGCATCTTATTCCTGACATACAGTATTTCCAGCGTTCTTCTCCGAACACTGTGTGCCATGTGCTTTGATTTATGTCTTTGTCAGCGTACTTTGTTATGCGACTGTCTATATTATTCTATATACGTCTGCTCTGCTCCTGCTATGCGCTGCCCCTCCGTGTGAGCTTTCATCCGTTAACATGGGCGCCGGAAATAAACACAATAAAACTTTCACTTAGTGACATTTAATATCTTCATTTAGTTTAACTTGATGACTGAAATAAATAATAAAAAAAATTTAAATGACTAAAAAATAAAATGAAAACTAAATAAACAGAAGCTAATTTAATGTTTAATATACAGTAGTTTTCAAAGGCTTGGTTGGTAATATTTTAAATGTTTTTAAAAGTAGTTTCTAATGTGTTTATTTGATTAAAAACGCAGTTATTTTTGATCTAATTGCCAAAGCAACATTAAATCATTTACAGTAGTTTAATCTGACATTCTGAAAAAAATTAATAAATCAATTTAAGAAATGAATTATAATGACAAAAATCTAGTAACAAGTCTCAAACTGAAAAGAGTCAAACTAAAAATGAGCAGCATGAAGGTGAGAAAACATCCCAGCAGTAATCTGATGATTTAAAGGTTAATTGAGAGGATTTTGACTCTTGATTACTGTAAATAAAATCAAGTCATGAATTAAGGGACACTGTGTTAGTGTGTGTGTGTGTCCTACCTGTGGTGCACTATGTAGGTGATGATGGAGGCGAACAGGCAGAGCAGCATGACGGCTGTACAAGCGTAAACCACCGGGTGCAGGAACTCTCCTGGATACGGAGGGAACGACAGCACCTTCTTCAGATCCTGAGACACACACACACACACACAGAATCAGCATCAGACACACACTCACGACCAGAAGAGCACTGCCTTCAAACATCTTCAGCTATTCATAACATTAACAGGAGCTGGTTTAAATCTCATGTGTGTTATTCCTCGCGACACGAGCTCATGGGTTTGATTCTTACAGAATGCAGACAGTGATCAAACATAAACCTTCACTGCAGCAGAAATCACTTTGAATAAAAGCATCTGACAAATGCATGTTATGCAGCTTCGTCATACATTTTAAAAACAAAAATGGCCATTTACTCAAAGAAATATATAACTATAACAATGAGTTTTTAAGCGGTCTGCTAATTTTTTCCCATAGATGTATATTCATATTTTCAAATGCACGGTTTTGATTGATTTATGCTCACACACACTCATGTATTTTCAGTGAAACACACTCACCAGAAATACTACATTTCTTTTTATCAGTTTAACTTCTAATGCTAGCTTTTTCCTTCGACAAACATCACAAACAGAACAAGTCGTAATGCATATATAATAATGAGTCATTCATATTTTCAAATCATTATGTATTCAACAGCGTATCATATTTCCCTGCTGCACACATACAGCCACATGTAACACAAACATTAAAAACCACGCTGTGTGTGTTACCGAAGTATTTTCTGATATTAGTCTGCTATTTTAAACTACTAACATGACCTGCCTGACGGATCGAAAGCTTTAAGTTGTCTAATGTGACACGGCGCCTGTGCTTCAATGAAAGTAGTAAGGCTTCTCTCTGTGTATACTGACCCTCACTGGTACAGTTTCACCAGGTATGACATTTACGCCCCTGGTTAGAAAAGTCTTTTGGTTTTATTTCCAGAAAAATTGAGATTGCAGAAAGATCCACTGCTTCTAAAGTGAATCTCATTCAGATCTTTGATCAAGACTCCCACAGATGTCTGACCTTTGACCTGCACCTGTCTGCATCTGATGATCACAACAGCGATGAGAAAAGCTGCATTATTTTCAAGAGTCACACACGGACACACACACACACACACACACACACACACAAACACACACTCCTGTAGTGTCTCCATGTGTTCTGGGGTCTCTCTCTTCATAGGTGTAATGGTGTTTCTACTGTACAGA
>JAUCNO010000404.1:114829-125556 GCA_032353835.1 Enteromius viviparus
ACCATTGCGCCTATGGAGAGTCCCCACGAAGATGGCAAACCAGACATGTGTGTGTGTGTGTGTGTGTGTGTGTGTGCATGTGAGTGTGTGTGCGTGTGAGTGTGTGTGTGTGAGAGAGAGTGTGTGTATGTGTGTGGCTCGTCTGCAGAGCTGTATTATAGCTGTATTCCTCAGCTGAAGAGCAAACAGAGTAAGTGAATACTGAAGTGTTTCATCTGTGAGTGTGTGACATATTATTATTATTTTTATTATTGAATTCAGCAGCATCAAATCAGATAATATTAGTCCTTTTTTGCAAATCATCATATTTTTTTTACGATGCAGCTCTACATGTAGCCCAACGCCCGTTCATTTGTGTATGCAAATGTGCTATAGTCTACATATTGCTGATATTGTCATTTCCATATTCAGAGAAGTTTGACAAAAATCTAAATACTGAGAAAATAAAGTTTCCCAAAAGAAGATCTTAGCAATGCTTAATATATAAAAATAATAAGTTTGAATATATTTACAGTAGGAAATTAACGAAATATCTTCATGGAACATGATCTTTCCTTACTATTTTGTATTTGTCCTATTTTTGGCATAAAAGAAAAACTTATGCCCCAGGCTCACATATTTGTTTTTGTTTTAAAAAGCAATATTAAACCTTATCGGAAGTGAAATGATCTCATACTCGTGTCTGTTCTGAAGACACTGCAACAAAATCAGAAATATCTGCACTTTTAAAGATGATTTCACTAAAGATTAATGTGTTTTGACCTAAATTTGTCCCCAAGCCCCATAAACATGAATGCACTTTCACAGTGCTGGATTAACCCGTCTGAGCGTGCCGTATTTGACAAACGGAGCACTCATCTCATGCCGTCACAAGTGTTTTGGGCTGATTTTGAGGTTTTCACTGATAGATGTACTGTATCTGTCTGTTCTCGTCTCTGTGAGTCCAAATGGCCTGCCACTGGTCACTACAAGAGTCCAGACACTGTTTAATCTTCTTCACAGACACACACACACTCATGAGTACCAGCTGGGCAAACCAAATCATGCAGGATTTTAATACTTACACACACACACTCATCCACATGGCTGTGTTCATCTCTAGCCCAGATTTCACTGCACTATAAGTGATGACACAAACAAGCAGCTTCTAATTCTAGGACTCTTTTTGAAGCTGACACTAAACTCTAAACACACTTCCACCTAACATCAGTTTAAAAACGGGGTTCTTTTAGTAGGTCATTTTAACATCCTTTAATATCCTGCTGCTTTATTGTGTAAAAGTTCAGTGCTTTTCAGTTCTGAAATGTGTGTATGTTCCTGTAACATGTGGGTTTGATTCCCGGGAAAAGCAAAAACAGGTAAATGATAATGATAATTAGTTGATGAGCTACCAGCTGTCCATTATTGACTCATCCAGTGATCCTCTCGAAATGACGTTTATTTGCAAAAACATCCACTTCAATAGTTCATGCTTACCTCGTAGTAAAATGAAAAGCGAATTTGGCGTAGTGTCTGGGGAGCGAAGCTGGGAGAACGGCGAACTCCGACCCCTGATGATTAGAACCCCAGTGTGGGCAAGAGTTCGGCGTTCGGCTCGGTCCCAGCCTGCCCCCCAAAAAAGCTTGAGAGGACAGCAGCCAATTTAACTGCCCCCAAAAAGAGCATGGAGAGAGGGTGCTGGACAAAATTTTATTTATTAATTTTTTTTAGACAGCTGGGCTGGATGGTCGGAGACCTGTTGAAAAAGCAGAGACAAGTTTAGAGTGAGGTAACATTTTAGTAGATGAAAAGTAATTAAAATGAGGACTCATGGGAAGGTTGGGCGGGAATTTGGGCTAGTTGGAAGGTATGGTAAGGGGAGCCTTTGCGGAGGCGGGATGGAAGAGAAAAGACCTCTGCTGAGATGGGAAGCCTCTGCGGAGGCGGGCGAAACCTTAATGAAGGGGATGAGCCATCAGGAAGAGGGATAGAGGAGAAAAAGACCTCTGCGGAGGTAGGGAATTCAGAAGCCTCTGCAGAGGCGGATGAAACCTTAATGAAGGGGATGAATATTCATGAAGGGGGATAGAGGATTGGGTGTGAATTAACGAGGAGATAATTAGATGATGAGCTACTGCTGTGCGTGATTGACTCGTCCAGCGATCCTCTCGAAATTATGTTTATTTGCAAAAACATCCATTTATTTCTTTGAAGCACATTTGAATTTTTAGCATCAATACTCATTCTAATATACTGCTCAAGAAACATTTCTAATTATTATCAATGTTCAAAAAAAAAATAATAAATATTCACATAATACTATTTTTGATCAAATAAATGTCATCTTGTTTTTTCAAAAACACCAAAAATATTTAATAGTTTCAAACTATACAGAATACAAAATATCATTCATAGAACTTTGTGTAGTCGCAATTCAGTAAACTGCTTTTTCTGTCATTTGAGTTTAAATTCTGTGCGTTGTAAGAAATAGAATTAAAACCTCATGAACTGAAAAAGAATTTTGCGCTGTCTCTTGAAGCTCAGATGATTGTGATCCTGGCAGCAGTGCAGAGGAGATACAGCAATAACAGAGATAAAAGAGAAATAATATCATGATAGAATACAAAGAGAATTTAATACGAAGGAATTAAAAGTCTGTGGAGCCTGAGTCATCCTTCACATCCTTGGACTCGCTTCATTGAGGAGGAGAAACTTCTTGAACTTCTATATTGTACACACTGTCTGTCTTCATCATCTGTGCTTTCTTTCTCTCGCGCGCTTTTGTATTTAAAGGACTCAGAATAGATGGCGGGACAATGAGATCATCATAACAGCTCACAGATGTAGAAACAGAGGATTACAGAAGTATTAATCAGTCTGTGTGTTGGGTTCTTGACTAAGCTCTGTCTCTCAGTCTTCTCTCTGGTTTGTCGAGTCAGAATAACCAGCTACAAAGATGTTATAGGGTAAAACACATTGTTTTCACAATTCACATATTATTAGCCCTTGATGGCTGAACAGAGTTAAAATACAGTAACAGATAAACAGAGCGTAATTACGTTTGAGCGAGAATGACCCTCTTCATCTGCACCTGAGCACCTCTCTCTGCGTTTATCTCTGATTATAAGAGCATTAGGGCCGCCAGGACTTTTGAGTTGACTCAATTTTCTCCTGAAGATCTCTGCTTCATTCAAGTTTATTGGTTGGCACGCTGTAGGTCCAATAGGTCTGAGCTGGATTTATTGTTGAATCGCTCTTAATTGTCTTGATTTGTAGGTGCTTGACGCCAAACACCTTCATACTCCATCAGTATTCAAGGACCGAGTCAGCAATAACTTTTCTATTTACAGGCAAAGACAGGTTTTTCATGCTCTGGTGATTTTTTAGGATTTTGATTTCATCATTTTTGCATTTTTAGGTTTTAGTTACAATGCATGTCTTTAAAGGAATCATACAAAGCCAATTTTCCACAAGCTAATATGATTCTTTAGGGTCTTGATGGAAAGTTTGTAATACAGATTATTTTAACATTTCTCAAAGATAGAGTAAAACGTGATCAACTGAAATGCGTTTATTCCCTTCAGAACCAAACGTAACGTTAATCCTCCGCGTCTTCAGTCTCTCAGATGTCGGGGGTAAATCACTACTGCTCTGTTTATTAATACATTCAACAACTAAACACCTCAATCTCTCAGGAGTCTTGCTTGTGTCTGCGTCTCGGTCTGATGACGGCTCACTCAGCGCGGGTCTGAGGTAAGACACCAGTTCTGTGTGACACGCTGCTGTCAATGCTGTAAAGGCTCTTTTAAAAACTGTTTCTTTCTCCACTTTAGCAACGCTTACACTTATTCTTATCTTATCTTATACACCAAAACTTAGTTTTACTCTTACTTAAATTCTGAAGGTTCTAAAATTTCAAAATTCTGAAATTTACTGAAGGATTTGTTCATTTAATATTCTTTACACTTTAAATATTTATGTCTGTAAATTTAAGTTATGTGGTTTTCTTAAAATGAAATGACAAAATATCCACTTAAGTAACACTTACATACACCAAACCTGACAGTTTTTTTCCTCTTTATTTTCCGAACGGTTTCATAGAACAGTTTGTTCATATATAATTTGCCTGATTTATTGTTCAGCTTTATCTGTTTGCATCTGCATGTAGATTCAGTTACCTTTAAGGAGGTTTGATTGATTGATTGACACTTACATACATTAAAATCTAAATAAAAAACTTATATTTAAGTTTATTAATATTAATATTATTTTATTTACGTGACATAAAAACATTATATTTATTTTTATATATATTTTTAAAAATATATTATTTTAATATTATATTTATTATATTACATATTTTATGTTATTACATAATCTATTCCATGTGCATTTGTTTAATAATTTTATTTTTATTAATATTTTTATTCACCATATACAATTTAAAAACAGTCAATAGTCAATGAACCTGATCATAGCCCAAATTGTTAGTACATCAGTTTATCTGGCAGAGAGTACACTAGCTTTGATATTTTATCATCTCTGCTTATACAATAAAGCATATAGTTATTGCTATAAATATGACCCATATTCAGTCTACAAACTCATATGCCAAGCTTTATGTGTGACATTTACTGCTTCTGTGAGAATTGATAGAAAATGCACACAATGCCAAGAAACAGGTGTGTAAAAATGATGAGGAAAACTGAGGCGATGTAGAACAATGATGCAGTATTTCTGCTGTGCTGTTTTATAATTCATATGTTGCATCTTCAGATCTCTCGAGACACATATTGTGTTAAATAAGGATTTAAACATATGGTGAATGACAGTACTGATTATTTTAACACTTTTACCCAGTGCATGACTGAAGCCATCTGCTCAGTGTTTCTCTCTTTTAATTGCCTTGATTGATAGTATCTAGTGTTTCACAGATCTGCTGTACTGGAGAACTGTGTGTGTGTGTGCACTGATTTTATTCACAATCTTCAGAGTAAACAACACTTGGTTC
The DNA here is from genome assembly GCA_032353835.1 of Enteromius viviparus. Lineage (NCBI taxonomy): Eukaryota > Metazoa > Chordata > Actinopteri > Cypriniformes > Cyprinidae > Enteromius > Enteromius viviparus. Next base: position 119,820 of record JAUCNO010000404.1, read on the forward strand.
AACTGTTGTTGGTTTATTTTCCAAACCTTATTTTACACCCTTTTTTAAAAATATGCTTGATGTTTTCTGTAATGAAATGCTCCCCTAAAATTCCTCAATTTGTGCATTTACTTTATTTACTGTTTGGGCAAATGATAAAATATTTAGAAAATATCTTTTGTTTTATTTTGTTATCCCATAGGGAAAAGAGGGACAGATGGGGGACTTTTAATTTGTTATACCTGTGTGGAGGAAGCAGGTGTTTGTTTGAGGCCTTTAGTTCAGCTTCTCTGAAATAATGCAATCTTTGTGTTTTTCTGAATGGATTTTCATGCATCTTTGTGGTTCATCTGGGAGCAAGCTGGAGGATTTCTGGACAAGGTGAGGTCAGGCTGTGTGGATGTTGTTTTGTGTCGAGGGGGCTAGTTTTGATTCTTGATTTCAGAATGGGATTGTGTTGGTGATTTACGAGAAGCTCAAGTCATCAGTCAAGCATCTAATAACGGTGCATGGTTTTATTGAGTGGATTCAGATGTTTATATTCTGAATCTGTGGAGTTATTTCTGAAATCAGAATGACTGTATAAATCTGTAAATGTGTCCTGTTTTAGCATTAGTTGCTTGCTTTCCTTTTCTATGGCATTATGCTGTTTGTATTTGTTTGTTATTTGAATATAACATTTTCTATATTAGTTGTATAATTCATCTTTAGAGGGTCATTTGATCTGTTTGTTTGTTAGAAATGAACCTTTTTGCGGAACATTAGCTGTTTTTGCACCTGCTGCTGAAGGAAAACACTGAACTGATGCCAAACGCTTTCCTTATTTTTAAACCCATTTTGTGGATCGTGATTTGATGGAGTTATTTTAGAAACGTGTGTTGTCTTCTGCTCTGGATTGGTAACAGCAGTAGTTCAAGCCATGTGTTTAATGATGTGTTGAGTCAATATTGCAGTGCTCTGTGGTTAGTTATAGTTTAGTTAATGACTAGTATCCCCTCATGTGTCTGTGAGTCAGATCTCTGTCCTCCTGAAGCTCATTAACCGCTGCTCATTGGCTTTTAAAGAGCTTCTGGTTTCTGACTTCAGTTTTTTCTGATTGTTTTGTTCTTCTGGGGTTTTTTTGTGTACAGTATATTCGGCTCACACAGTTATTCATTTATTGTATTTTTGTACATTGACTCTCACTCTGTACAGATTCAACAATCATTGCTCAGATATTTATTTCATTATACGCTGTAAAGACAATTCAAGCAGTTTCAAATAATTTTCCAAACCTTATTTCACACCCTTTTTTTTAAATATACTTGATGTTTTCTGTAAAGAAATGCTCCCCTAAAATTCCTCAATTTTTTGCATTTACTTTATTTACTGTTTGGGCAAATGATAAAATATTTGAAAATATCTTTTGTTTTATTTTATTATCCCATAGGGAAAAGAGGGACAGATGGGGGACTTTTAATTTGTTACACCTGTGTGAAGGAAGCAGGTGTTTGTTTGAGGCCTTTAGTCCAGCTTCTCTGAAATAATGCAATCTCTGTTTTTTTCTGAATGGATTTTCATGCATCTTTGTTTATTGACATTGAGATTATTTAGTAACAAGTTCCACAGAAATTTTACGTTGAGTCAGTTTCTGTCTTCTGTTATTTGAATTTATTTCTTAGTTGGCTCAACCTTTAGTGAACTAGTAACCTGTATAGTCCATTCAACTAAAATGTTTTCATGAGTCAAACATTTAATCATGTACCTGTTAGTTACAGCAATTTAAATGTATCCGTTTAACCAATGTGTTTAGTTTAGATTTAGATTTTTATAGTTTAAAAAATATAAAACATGATTAGCTGGTATTTATTAATCACTTCAGACACTTTACAACACACATGCCTTTATTTAATAACAATCTCTATTTAAATTTTTTTTTATACAAACTCAACAAGTTTGCAAGCACAAAAACGCATTTAAAAGCTTCAAATGAGCGCATTATGTGGATAACATTAAGTGTCACGTTTCATATTTTGTTTAATTACATTTAATGTCTTACAAAGACCGCACCATATTGACACATCACGGAAACACAGAAAATATACAACACGCCTAAATTACAGTAGCTAAAATTCATTATAACAACTCAGCTTTTGACGTGTTTTATGGATTATTTAAGGTTCCCTTCACTTTAACTTCCCTCAGACATGTACAGTTCTATGCTTTTTATGCATGTTGTACGTTTGTGTATTACTATGTTTGAAATAAAACATTTACACCTTTTAAATGTAAGTTTTGATAATTCAGTCAAATGCTAGGTATAAATATTTATTCAGCACCATACTTGACTAACTTATAACGTTACCTGGCTCTTTGACTTGACATACACTGCCCTATGCCCTCGTTTCTTCAGATACAGTATTAACCCGTAAAACACTCTCTGTTCACCCAAAACAAAAAATCATGTTGCATGTTTTTCTCATTAAATTTAGTCTAAAAATAACATTTATTTAGTGGGACTTACCTGAGGCTGAGATTGATGTTGGCTGAATTAGTTTTTATTAGTTTAGGCAACATTTAGCAGTCGACTGGATTTGAAATTAACATGTTTTTAAAATATATTTGTGCATACTTAATATAATGTGTCTTCTCAACTAAGCCCAAGCACTAAAATATTTTTGCCCTTTCAAAGTTTTGTTAATTGTATTTTTTACAGTGTAAAAGACTTCAATGGTGTGAGTGACTGAGGCTTTCAACTGATTTCTACTGATATGTCAGAAACTGAACTGCAGCTCGAACAATTTCAAATCTAGTGAATTAAACCACAAACTCCATCGTACAGCGCAATGTTTCCATCTAACGTTCATTTTGAGCTGATGGTCATATTTATGAGGCGTTTCGCTAGTTAGTAGTAAACCAGCTCCTCAGCTGAATATGTTCCAGATTCGTGTTGGATCTTCAGAATAGAGATATGCATTTTTATTTGTAAACATCTTACTTCAGTTAATGTGAAAAAATAACCAGCCAAAACAGTAGCAGTGCTAACAGTGTCGTGTAAACATGACTAAAGATATTAAAAACATATGAACAGACGAACCAATTCAATTGATGGTGTCCTTTACACTGGAATGCTCTGATTGATTCAAACTCTTGACTGTGATCTTTCAGTTCAAGCAATTCACAAAAACAGCTTCTGGATTAGTGCTGGGAGATATATTCATGTGGAGCTCGCAAAAGTGAGTTCGTAAACTCTGAAATACCAACCTGATCTCACGGCAATTCGTACATATTTTACAAGGTGGCTAAATCGTACGAATTTGTAGGAATGACCTAAACACAACCCCGCCGCTAAACCTACCCATCACGTGGTTTTAGACGAATCGTATGAAATCGAACGAGTGAGGTCGTACGAATTAGTACAAATTGGCACAAATTTGGCACCTAGTACGAATTGCTCGCGAGACTGTGTTGGAAATACTGGTTCTAGAATCATATTATGACTCAGATCTATAATCTGGAGCAGTTTTTTTTCTATTTTTGTTTTTTATTTATTTGTCTATTTTAATTAACCAGGAAAAAAACCATCATGTATACTGTAAAAATGTGTATTAAAATGTTTTTGTATAACTGCAGTTTTACTACCGTGATTAACCAATAAAATGGTTAAACTAATGGTTTAAGTTTACTACAATATAGTTAACTTCAGTACTTAAGTATGGTTTTAATCTGAAACTCACATTGTTTTCTCACTACGACAAATCTCTTTATTTTTGCTGAATAGACTCTTAAAAATAAAAAGATGCTTTAAAGGATCTTCACAGCGGTCTCATAGAAGAACCATTTTCGGTTCCACAAAGAACCTGAAGAGCTTTTGTGAAAGAGAAAGCTGCTGCTTCTTTATGAAACCGTTTAGTGTTCATCGTGATTCACCTTTCTTTTTAAGAGTGTGTAATCTCTTTAAATCAGTGTTTTTGTTCTTGTAAAGCCTCACAGCTGATGTTAGTGTCTCCGTGTGTTTGGACACTGGTGTCGGAGAGAGACGGCGCTGGAAGCATGAATGATGTATTAGCTGGAAGCGGCTCTAATGAATCTGTCAATGCAGGGATGGAAGCGTTTGTATGGCTCCTTTGTATCAATCAGACACACTCTCTCCTGGGAAATCGATCGGCAGCGGCTGCTTTACAAGCCCCGGGTCTCCAGCAGCACTTATCCTGGCCTTGTTTGTGTTGAGAGAAGGACGGGAGAGGAGCATTGTGGGATTGAAGCAGTGTTTATAAGGACGCGCGTGTGCTGAAAACTAGATTATCTGTTGACTTCGTAACACACTCGTGAAGCGGGTGAGATGATGATGGTGGGCTTTATTTAAAGAGCCATCTAACACGTGAAAGATTTGCTTAGAATTGTTTTGTGAATACTCCTAGAGCAAGATATGATAATATTCTCCTCATATAGATTTTTTTTAAGGATTATGCATAGATTCATTTAGCATCTTTATCAACTTGCGTTCGTTGTGGCTTTAAACTTTGAGTGTAATCAGATTTTGTTTCTAAATATTGAATTTAATATTGTTTAACATTTTGAATTACATTTGATTTTTTGTGATTCTTTGTTTTTTCTCGTTTTTATCTTTTTCCCTTGTTTTATATATTTATATTATAGTTATATTGCCGAAATCAAAAAGACACTTAAACTTAAGATATAGCTTCAATTGTTGAGTTTAAGATACGGTTCCTAACCTCCAGCTATTATGTATTTTACAGTACAATTCATGTCATTCATAACAGTAATATAATTCTGTCTTTAAAACCTCTCATTTTAAAAATACAAAGTTGAGTTTTAAGTTGAATTGTACTTTAATGGTTTTATTATTATTATTTTTATTATTATAACAACAATATATTTTACTGTACAATTGTAATTTATAACGTAATATATTTCCATACAAAAAAAATAATAATTTTAAAAACTGTTTTTTGTTGTTGTTATATTTTATATATAATTATTATATTATAATATATAGACAGAATGTATGTCAGAAATATATTGGTCATTTGTAATTATACCCTAAAAAATCTTTATATCATAAATAATAAAATAATTATCTTTATAAAAATGTAATGTGATGTGTATCAGTATATACACTAATTAAATTGCATCCTTTCATTTGATTGTTTCAATACGCTAGCACTCTTATTTTGAAGCCCAATTTGTTTAATTGTTAATTACATTAATCATATTAAAGTAATGTGAAAGCAAGCATATAAACTCTCTTTGTGTTTATGAACAGAGATATGCAGGGAGTGTTTTTATGGATTGTATTGATGAAATGTCTGAGGAAGGTCATCACGTGAATATGACAGGAGCTGATGGAAGAGAGGTGGAGGATGCAGGAAGGTCGTAGAGATAAAAAGCAAATGCAGCGTGGTTGGTAAACACCGAGCTGCAGTAATTACCAGTGCATCGCTGACGAGGATGACTGCGTTACTGCACTAAACACACAGAGCTGAAGGGCAGTCCTCGGGCTTCCGTGACTGTAGAGCTGATAGATTTCTACACACACCTCATTGAACACATACCTGTGCTTCTGCTCTAACTTTATTTTTTCTTCTGGAATTAATGACAATCACTATATTTGCAGTACACTTTGGTTTTGTTTCAAGCCTTGAGGAACAAATTCCCCATATATATTATTAGTATTAAACATAAAGGTCCCACTTTATATTAAGTGTCCCTAATACCTGTGTACTTACATAGTAACTAGATGTGTATCTAGTATGTA
>JAUCNO010000404.1:135030-149660 GCA_032353835.1 Enteromius viviparus
TTGATCGTTTCTTGGAAAGTTGCATTCAGTTTTATAAAGTTTCGTTCATTTTTATTGGCACAGAAATTATTCCATACATTTCCAGCACCAATACTACTAAATCCTTCAGAAATCATAATAATATGCTTTAACATGATTTGATAAAGAAACACTTCTGATTTTTATTAGTTGTGAAAACAGTTGTGCTAGAACTGACCTCACTGACACTTGTTCAATTTAGTGTATGCTTGGTATTATTATAATTAATTTTAAAGTAGTTAATAAGGCATTAAGTAATATTCTTGAATATAAAAAAGTCTCAAGTTTCCATTTTTCGTCAATATTTTGTCTAAACCTTTGCACTTTTTCTTTCTTCAAACTGCTGATAAGAAGGTGATATATATATACATCATATTCTGAAGCATTCCTCACTCTGTGAACAGAAGGTCAAGACAGACACATTGCATTGTGGGCTATGATGTTGAAAAGCTGTAGGGTGTTGTGGATTCTGCAGAAGTAGTATGAGCTGGATGTTCAAACACGTCTGAATAATGCAGCTCAGTCTGTCGAAGCGCTGCTTTTAGCTCCTCATCCAAACCCTGAAGATGTGATACTGTACTCCACTTCAGAAAACACAGATCTACCTTCAAAGCCTGGAAAACTCTGGAAAACATATTAAAGTTCAGTCCCAGCAGGGTTTAATTTCACCGAGCATCGGATATGAATATGATTCTCTAACATCCACTTCACCATCACGCTTGTACATGAAGATCTGCAGGTGAAGATGCTAATAACTACAGTAAACATACTAAATGAAATAAAATCAACATAAATAATAACTATTTAGAAATATTTTTGGGAACACTTTACAATATGGTGTCATTAGTTAGCATTAGTTAATGTATTAATAACTTAAATATGTTACACTATTTATTCATCTCTGTTAAGGTTAGTTAAAAATGCAATAATTAATTGTTTATTCACTAATGTTAGTAAACACAACTTTTTAATAATGCATTAATAAATGCTGAAATTAACTATGATTAATAAATGCTGTAGAAGTATTGTTCATTCTTACTTCATGTTTACTATTGTTGTTAACTAATGAACCTTATTGTAAATTCTTACCATATTTTTTAGAAAAAAAAAAAACTATATATAAAAAAATATATATATATTGCTAAAATATAAAACAACCTGAATAAATCTTAAATATAATGAAATATAGCCTATATAAATATATATAGTTTTATATAGTATATAAAACTAAAATTAAAATTTTGTTAAATTTAATTAAAAAAAATATTTCTCAATCAAATCAAATAAAAATAAAAAATCAATAAACATTAGAAAGAATAAAATCACTAAACTGAAATATAATTAAATGGAAAACTAAATGAAATAAACTATTAAAATTACTAAATAAAATATAAAAAAACTAATAAACAAGAGAAAATTAATAATCAACTGATTGATTAAAATTACAAAAAAACAACAAAACAAAAATACAAAAATAAAGCGAATTCAAAATAGTATTGAATTGTGCATTTACTGCCATCCTCGCTGAATAAAACAGATTAAAAACAAAAACCAGTCAAATCCATCAGTCAATGTTTCTTATATCTTAAATAATTAAATCAGCTTTCAGTTATAAACTTAGAAATAAATGGATATTTTGCATTTTTATACAATATTTTGTACAAAGGTGTAAACATCAATAAAATAAACATAAATTATAATCTTTTTTTTAAAAACCAAAACCTATAATAGCTAAAGTAAAATTACTAATTGAAATACAATTAAAATAAAAAATTAACTATTTATATATATATATATATATATAAACCTTTTGTACATTTTAGTTTATTATTTAGTTTTCCTGAGGAAGCGTGTTCGGATGTGATGTGAAGAACAGAGCAGCCCCTGGTCATTAGAACTCAACCTACAGCAGCTTTAGAACCCAAACACACACACACACACACACACACACACATGCTAAAAAACAAACCTCAAAAACCAGGAGAATGAGGAAAATGATGAGCTGGAAGGAAAAGAAGATGGAAGCAGTGATAGGATGTTAGAGGAGAAGGGAAATAGATGGACAGATAAGCAGCGGATGTTCTCGCTCTGCTTTCTTTCTCCAATTTCCCGAGCGAGCTCTCCAGAACCGTCTGGGTCTTCAGTTTAACTGCTGCCTGGTGGGACAGATTCACATTCTGAACACAGTCTGTTCACTGACCGCCTGCTGACTGGTTCTGTGTCAACCAGTCACTCTGACTTATTCTGTGAGCTGACTTGTTATTATTAAAGCTACAGTCTGTAACTTTTCTGTCTTCAAAATCTACAATATGAATATAATACACGAGTACACCATGAATCCATTTTCCAAATCATGTTTTTAGCTGGTCCTGAATCACTATGGTACACCTATAATAAGTGTTTCTTCTTCACATAGCTCTTATAGTCATAACTTCTACTCAAATCAATATGCTATGGGCATTGATTTATTTGACAAACAGTCATTTAATAAGGATAATGTAAACTTCGACAGACACTGTCACTGTCACACCCTTTCAGGATGATGAAAGAACAGTCCTGCTCTATCCTTCACTTCAGTGTCAGGCAGTTTATATGACATTAGAGCTGAAGAACAAGACAAGATAGTCAGGGCCCATTTTGGAAGCAGAACCATTTATTATCAAGTACAAGAATATCAAACAAACAGAGAGAAAGAGAAAAAAAAAGACTCAGATTTGTCTCGGGTAACCTTGTTACGACAAAGACACTTGACAGCAAAGATCTTCCCCCACAGTTGAGTTTTAATATCTTATTCCTTACAATTTCACATTAAAAACACGATCGTTCTGAAGTCTTAAAGAGATAGTTCACTCAAAAATGAAGTTTGAAGTTAAATAACTCACCCTCAGGCTAGCAGATGTAGATGAGTTATTTCTTAAACCTGTAAAGACGTTTTTTTCACTGAAACCTTGCTCCTTGATGATTATCAAATGCAACTCAATTGCTGCCAGCATTTTGAGAGTCACAAAAGAGCATATAAGAAAACACGAAATTAATACCTGTGGCTTCTGACAGTTTAGGTAAAAAGGTTGGTTCATAAAGACTAGTTTATTATAACTTTATATGCTTACACACATCATCACTGTGTGGTTTAATAATACGATTGCGTATGTGTTACACCATAAACTAGTGAACTGAACCGGTTCATAGAAACAAACTGGATTCCCATTTTGTCTGAGGCTCTGGACACAGGTAATAATAATGTTATAAATAATGTTGAGTTTCTTGCACAGACTGATCACTTCACTTCATAAGACCTCAGAATATCATCAGGAGCCACAGGGATTCATTTTGTGTTGCCTGTGTATGCTTTGACTCTCAAAGTGACTTTATGAATCACCAAGAATCCCAATTTCAGCTAAAAATCTCCTCATTGTTGTACTGGAGAAACAAACTTTATAATTATAGGTGCACTATCCCTTTAAAAGCAGCTCGATGGCATTTTAAAGTGTAGTTCACCCCCAAATTAAAATTGTGCTATTAATTGCTCACCCTCATGTCGTTCCAGACCCATCAGCCCTTCGTTCTTCATAACAAATTAAGATATTTTTATTAATTTTGTGAGCTCTCTGACCCCTCATAGAGAGCAACCAGTTCCCAGACACAGAAATATAGTAAAGACATCGATAAAACATTCTTTCCTTGAAGCGTAAACAATGTTTATTACGCCGTTTACGCTAATGTGCGCACTTTCCCCTCGAATGTAGCCAAGGCCGATTACGTAGATTATGCTAATACGCACACTTACCCACTTGAATCAACCAAGGCTGATTTTAAATTAAATAACGTTAATTACGGCAATTATGCTACAGCACACGTTTTCCCCTCGAACATAAACAATGTTGATTACGCAAAATACGTTAATGCACACATTTTCCCCCTCTCACGCTGATGACATTCTTGGGTACTCTCCAAAATAAAAAGTGGAATGTACTCAGAAAAAAATAATTGTTGAATAACTTATTTTTGTTTTATTTGCGCACAAAAATGTAAGTTAAGCCACACATAAAATTGACAGTTTTTTTGTTGTCCTTAACATATTTCTGGACCTGCGAATATTTCAGTTGTGTTCGCAGAATTCATAAAAAATATCTTAATTTCTGTGCCGAAGATGAACGAAAGTCGTGTGGTTTTGGAACAACATGAGCGTGAATAATTAATGACAGAATTTTCATATTAGGGCGCACTAATCCTTTAAGAGGCGTGTCAATAGGGGAGTGGCTTGTTCGATCCATCATCTGTCCATCAGCTGTCAATCAGCCCCCCTTGCCAGGCTGTGATTGGCTAATTCCAGGCCCTCCAACTACTGCCAGTTAAAAGTACGTCCAATGAGCCGATAGAAGTTCCGATTGTGTTGGCGCAAATACGAGCGCAGCTGTCGCAGCACAGTGCTGTTAACGGGTGGATGTGGCCGTCCTTTGGACTCGTGCAGGCACCGCTCATGGCCGTCGCTGCGAATGCAGTAGAAGCCTTTGGTCTGGTTAAAATAGAAGTTGGACGCCACGATCCGAGGCGGCAGATGCAAGAAGTGTTCGACTCGCTGGAGCTCTGGTAAAGGATCGTGGATGAGTGTATCCCCGTCCACGATGTGGATCTGCTCTAGAGGAAAGTGCTGGAGCCAGTTCCTCATGTGGACGTCGTAAAGACTGCGCTGGATGGCTTTGTAGCGTGTGTTTAGCACGCCGTTCTTCACTAGCATGTTCTCGATGGCCTGTACGGGTTTGTGGTTCTCCAAGCGGTTGAAGTAGACTTGGGTGTAGTCTGATATGACCCTCTCTGTTGGGTCTCGCAAGATCAGCAAGAGTCTGATGGAAGAGTTCATGGCGTGGATCCGCGCCGGCGCTACCGGAGATGTGAAATACCCCGGCGTCTTTTCCACGGTGATCTGATTTGGGTACGAATAGGGCATTTGGTCCCGGTACCACTCGAAGCCTTTGGCGTAGTTCTCATCCCAGTCGAAGAAGTGGACTTCGGTGGCCGCCGCTGCTACTTCGGGATGGATATCCAGCATTTCCAGCAAGGCTCTGGTGCCTCCTTTCCGCACGCCGATGATGATGCTGTATGGCGCGTGTTTGCTAGTTCCCGGAGGAGGAACTAAAGAAGGGCTGACTGTGTCATTGGCCAGATCTCCTGGGGCCGGTGTAGAGCCGCCGGGCCACACTTGGATGTATTCCGGCGGAGCGGCGTATGTCCGGAGCGCCAGGAACAACACATAGCTCAGAAGATTAGCCATGGAGAGTGTGAGAAGAGATCGAGAAGAAGAACGGTGTTGAAGGAGTTTCACAAACGCAAGCTGGAGGAGCTCAAGGACGAGGCGAAGCCACCAGTCCACAGCGCATCTGGAAAACACAAGAGAAACAAGAGAAAAGAAGCAACGATCAGTTTAGTTGTCGCACTATTCAGGTAAAAAAGATGTCAACGCTTTGGCTGATTTTCTCTAAAATTTCAGAATATTTTGTTTTATCAATATTTTAACATTCACTGCATAATAATAAAGATCAGACGCTTTACTTTTACAAAAAAACAAAAAATAAAAATCTGTTTTATAATAGCATTTTTTTTTTAATCAGCCTTTATTTCTTTCTAGACTGATATTTTACATGGTAGCATTAGTGTAGATGATCGCATTATTTCTCATACGCATACATATGCTTTTATATGAGATTGCTTGTTTCTTATCCTTTCTCGCCTGTATTTAAAGCGCCCCCTCGCTTATAACAGCAAAAACACAGAAACCCAGAAAAGAAAGAGCTAAAGTGTATATTAAAAATTCACCAAACTTTTCCCTTTTTGAAGAAGGAAATGTTGTTGATCCTCTTTCCACCAAGTGTTGTTAATGGTAACTAATAATAAAACTAAACAAAAGTCATTTTCAAAATATTAAAATTAATTTATAAATTTAAAAATGAAATAAAAATATTTTTTAAACTAATTTAAAAAATGTAAATAAAAAACAGAACAAAATTTCATTGAAATAAAGCTGAAAGAAAATAGTTTAAAGCTAAATAATACATGGGAAACTTGAAATGTTGCCTTAGTAACAATTTAATTAAGTAAAAGATTTTTGAACACTCAAATTAAATTCTAACTATATAAATATTTGTAGAAACTAATAATCAAGACAAAAGTATATAAATAAATAAAAATAAACTGAATAAAACAAAGAGATTTGTTTTTTTACTTAAAATTAGAAAATTAAAAAAATATTTAGGCAATGAATTAAATAAATGTTACGTACTAAATCCAGAAATCAAATAAAGCAATATAAAAACAAGAACTAAAATAATTAAACTACAATTAAAATCAAAACTGAATACAATTTGTCTTTTCAGTCAGATATAATAATCCTGTGCTAATTTTTCAATGTTTTTACGTTTCTGAATTTCCAAATAAAATGTTTTTCCTCTTTTTTTTTTTTTTAGTAATCTCATCCCAGGCTGCTGATCCACAAAAAATGGCATAAATCATCTAAAGACCCTCCTGAGAAAATAAACAACTCCTCCAAAGATTTCATAAATCAAACCAGTTAAATTAGGTTCATGTGTGGCCAGGCATTGCATGCAATATTATTGAATTCCAGTCATAAAGGCAGCTAAAAAAACCCTGAGAACACAGCAAGCAATTTGATTATATGGCAAGTGTTGCTATGTTTATAAAAATGCATTGCATTCCTACACTTGGCACAAAATTACCCAGCAGTCCACAGTCGTACACCTTGAGTTCAATCCACCGGCGTCCTTTCTTCAAACCTCCACGCTTGTGTTACAGGAGATAAAGCACTAACTATGCATTAACTGTGTTTGTGTTCACTTCAGGTGATTCTTTATCACTTCAGCAGATTCAAAGAAGGGCCGAGGCCAAAGTCTCAGCCGAGACATAGAAGCGAGAGCGGAAAGATCCTCGCTGATTGAGTTCAAAGGACCCTCAAGTATCCCATGCAAATGTGTGAATTGGCAAACATCTTCTGACCTTTACGCTTCATCAAATTCCTGAGCGGAGCAAACAGAGACACAGTTAACAGAGGCTCTTACTCAGACCAAACAGCTGAGCCTCCAGTCACAATATTCCTCCAGTTAAAGGTCACTTCGGTGGCATTTACTGCCGCTCTCCAAACTGATTAAAGCCTGTAACTCTATTACAGATTACAGCCATCTGCACGCTTTCATGAGACACGATTACATGACTTGATTCCAGCTCTCAGAACACTTTATCCAAACTCCACTCGCTCCGGTCAAGTAAGTATTCATCACATATTAATCATTATGTTTGTTATGATTAGCCACTTCTTGGCCGGTCATGCTGCTCTCCTCTCAAGATTGTGACCTGCAAGAAAACCCTTAGGGATGATTACAAAGAAGGGCTTTCTAGGGTCTTTTTATTTCATTAATTGATACATTGTTATCGCAGAATCACAGCATTTGTTTTTGATCAACTATTCATTTAAACTAATTACTTTAATTAAAGGATTCATTAAACTGTTTGATTTTATGCACCGTTTAATTCCTACTATTTTTAATAATATGCATATTCAATCATTAAAAAAATTAATAAAAATAAAGAAGATTTTAAGTGCTGCATTGTTGTTAAAATTTAAATAAATAGCTTAGGTTTTATGAATCTTGATTAAAAAAATATAGATATAGATCCCTACTATTGTTAAATAAACTTTTAATTGATTAAATGGTTTTTTTTATTAACTTAATTGATTAAACATTCTTTTTGATTATCAACATTTATTTGAACAGTTAGTAAAATAAAAGGAATTTAAAATAAAGTTTTATGAATAACAATTGATCAGACTTAATTTTTAAATTTAAATAAAATGTAATTAAACAGAACATGTTTTATTGTAATAAATGACTAAATAGCTTAAGTTTTTTGAATTAAAAACACCCCTTTTTATTATTACAATTTTTTGTCAGATTCTTAGCTTTAGCTCTTTTGTTTCAGCTGGTGCTGACATATTTTTCTGTCTCCTGTGCAGAAACAGCTCAACTCCCTCTTCCACCACCATAAAACTGCTTCCCGTTTCTCTGGTTTCTATTCACCTCTTCTTCCGGTGAGCTCAGACAGTGGCACGGGGACAGAGCTTCAGATGAGCTGATATGTCTGATGCGCTCTGGCGTTTCTGTCTGCTGTCAGCGTTCAGACACAAGTAAAGCTGCCAGGCCTGATGCTAACAGCAAGACGCACGGCCAAGACTGCTGTCCAAACCAATCCGGCTCACCGCAGCAACAACCTCCAGCGCTGACCACTCAGGTACAGAAGACCCTCCAAAATATATCTGGACACTTCAAAATCTCTGAATATCATTGCATTAGAATACTAATACTAACGCAAGTGACCTTTGCAAACTGCTGTTGCTTTTTGTGTAAGTGCATTTCCAGGGAACGCATGAACTGATAAAAGCTTAATGCCATGCAGTTTGCTTTGAATAACAGAGTCAAATGTAAATGGCCATTATAAATGTATGAGACTGACTTTTTTATGGACTATTGGATGCATAATATTTCAGTCACACATTTATAATAAAGAAAATTAAAAGTAAAAAAAAAAATTAAAATGAAAGCATACCATAAACATATAAAATAAAAAAAATAAAAAAGCTTACCATCACAGTGATGCATATAATACAAATAATTAATAGCATAAATAAAAACAAAATAAAATAAAAAAATACCAACTGACTCAGATGTAATAAAATGCCAAGCTAAAGCTGACTGTAATATTTTACATACATATACATATAATAAATAACATTCTAATATAAATAAAGAAAATGGCAATGAATAAATTAAATAAAGGCTTGCCATCAGATTAGTTAGATGAAAATAATAAACAGAATACATAGCTTAAAAAAATAAATAGACAAAAATAAATAAATAAATAAATCTCAAGCAGTCCTTCATATATAATAAATAAAATGATATATATTAATACAAACAAGCAAATAAATAAAACTTCTGAATATTCAGTCAAGAAAACAACATAAATAAATAAAAAATTAAATATAAATAAAATCAAGTGTGTGGAAGGTCAGGAATAGAGACAGCTGAAGACACGGACTGCTTCAGATGATTATAATGTCTACTGACACATTAATTCAGACCAAACTAATGTGTGCTTTCTGCTGTCTTCTACACACTGAATTCCTTTACTAACGTGTACCTGTAAAAACAGCACAAACACACACTTCCGTCTGAATCTGAGCCACTTTCAGCTGTTTGACCCATTTTCACAAACATCCTGAATCCCAGCCAGAGACGGCATCTGAGTCCAACGTCCTCTGCTTTTACTGCATCCAAACACTGACTGAAAACTGAAACTACAATTACATAAGAAAAGCTGACTGATTTATAAACCACATCAAAATCTTTGAGATTAAATGTAAGTATTTGAACATATTTTATTAAGTTTTTTTTTTAAGTTAAATGATACTCTTTAACGATGCGTTACAGTAAATGATACATTTTGATACATACAAGTGCATTATAAACAGTGTTGGGAAGGATACTTTGTAAATATAATAGATTACAGATTGCAAGATTGTAACTTAACTGATTAGATTTCATTACTTTTAGATTATTTTTCTACTTTCACAAATGTTTTCAACTGTGTTGCACTCAACACTGATTACTGCTAGACTTTCAAAATCCTTCATTACATAAAATAAGATTATAATTTTATTTTATAGCACAGCCACCACAAAAATCAGACACCTGCACCTCATTTTACTTTGAGATCTTCCTGAGGTTAAATAGCTATGAAACCCTTTTTTGAAATAAAATCTATGACAGAAAACACTGACATCTAACAAGATCTCAACAATACATACACTTTAAGGCCTCATTCATAGATCTACGCTTACTGTTCAACTACTTATTCTATTTACAGAAGCAGATGATATATGCACACTAAGTCATGATAAATGCACATGCACACGCGTGTGTGAGCTCCAGGTCTCTCCACGGGACGCAAAGAGCGGCTAATTACCCAAAGCGCATGTTTCTGCAACTCATACTCATGCCGGGTCTCCGTCTTCGAGACGAGATGGAAACAGCAGGCAGCGTGATGCTTAGCAGAGCCTCATTTGATAGCGATTAGCATAAAACAATAATTAATCCAATGAAGCCTGATATTACGGTGCTCTTTTCCCACAGTATCACAACTGTTTTTACAGCCGAGAACTAGGTTTAGGCGCGAACCGCAATCAGTGTGCGTGAAGACAAGGTGAAACATCACAGTTCTCTCACTCCAGCATGACACAGGTGAAGAAGAGCCATTCCACCACTGTGACAGGGAGGGAGGGAGGGAACGATAGAATGGATGGATGGATGGATGGATGGAGGGAGAGAGAGAAGGAGGGAGGGAGGGAACAAGAAAGATGAAAGAATGGATGATGATGGATGCATGGATGGATGGAAGAAGGGAGGGAGGGACAGAATGATGAAGGAAATGCATGATTACAGATGGATGGGTGGATGGATAGACAAAGATGAAAGAATGGATGATGACGATTAGATGGACGGATGAATATATGGAGGGAGAGATCAAATAATAGATCGATAGAATGATAGAAAAATGGATGATGACAGATGAGGGATGGAAGGATGGATGAGTGGTATGGATAAAAAAGATGGATGTGGATGATGGATAGATAGATGGATGGAACAATAGAATAATGGAAGAATAGATGATAATGGTTAGATGGATGAATGGATGGATGGAGAGGAGGGGATGGAGGGATGAAATAATGGATGGATGGAATGATAGAAAAATGGATGATGACGGACAGATAGAAGGATGGGTGGAGAGAGGGATGGATGGAATGATGGAAAAGAACAGGGGATCAAGAATCAGTGGAAAGATTAATTAAAGGGAATCGACTCACTAATAATGATGGAAGTCCTGGGGATGATTTAAACGCTCTTCACAGAAAGACAAAATAGTAAAAACAAATGTTGTGAGAGTCCAGCTGTAAACAGAAGTGTCCTGGACGTCTGTGAGAAGATGCTGAAGGATCGGGCGGTAGATTATCCATCCGCTGGAGTTCAGCCCATCTGCAGCGATGCAGTCCACTAATCCTGATCAGAAGGGATGATGGGATATACTCACAGGTCAGGCCTCTGTGAAATCAATCCTCACATGTACTCACTTTTTCTTTCTGAAGCCCTTTCGCCTCTCTGCTCTGTTTACTCATGCACTCTTTCTGTCAGTCACGCTAACAGAGCCGCTCTCACGCTTCTCACTCTACTAACACTTCTGTTCATATTTAAACTAAAAATTCAATCCACAAACAAATCCACAAAAAAAGCGACTGAAGCTAAACTGACATTGATTTACTTGAAGTATAACACTTCATTCACAGTTACACCGATTAGTTGTTTATTAGCATGCTGATTACTGTAATACTAACCATTTATTAAGCACATATTAATGCCTTGTGCTACATGAGCTTATTCTACATCCCTCATCCGTCCCAATACCTAAACCTAACAACGACCACACTAACTATTAATAAACAGCAAATTAAGAATTTATTTAGTCATAGTCAAGTCAACAAGTGTTACTGTATTCTAAAGTGTAACCAGATATAGATATAGATATAGATATAGTTGTAGATATAGATAGATATACTTGAACACTAAAACAGAAATGGGACATATTTTCTGGTCACATTTCAACTAAAAACAAAAACAGAACTTTACTGAATAATTAAAAAATGCAAAAAACAAAAAATCTATATTTTATTAAACACTATTGAACAAATATTTAACCTAATTTGGTGCAGAACTATGTTAATTATATCCAATATATTATTGTTATTAAATCCACTAGAAAAAAAAAAAATAAAAAAAATAAAAAAAAAAAAATATATATATATATAAATAAATTATATATAATTATATAGCCCTGAATTATGTAAGGGATAATGTATTGATAATTCTAATAATAAATCAGCATATTCCTGACACTTTAGACTGGACGGAAATTCAGCTGCGCATCACAGACATAAATTATATTTTAAAGTATATTAAAATAGAAACCTATTATTTTAAATGATATATATAGATTGTTTTTCGTGTGTGTGTGTGTGTAAAGTAAGGTCTATAAATGCGAGGGATAAAAGCCAAAAAAAAGTAATTGAAAACTTTTTTCAGGCTTCATTATATGTTTTTTACCATCGCTTTATTTAAATATTCAAAACTACGAATATGACTATGTTTTAGAACAGTTTCTCTATTGCCAGCTTGCATCATTTCAAAGCTGTCTTTAATCTATGAAATATAATGCAATGCTTGACACAGTTTTCAGTCATGCAGATAATCAACCATCTACATAACTCTTCAGCGCGTGCGTTGTTTAATCTCGTAACAGCGAGCAACTTCGCAAAAACTGTAATCCCTGCAGGCTACCATTCTCTATGCAGAAAATAGCATCTCCCTTCTTTGATTTCGGGGTGAATATGACTCGGACTCGTACTTGACAGGCGCTGTGAGATTCTCACACTCTCCTGCTCTGTTCTTTGTCTTTCTGGACAGCTGTAGTTCACACTTTTCACAGCCTTCAAACGCTCTAACGCTTCCCATGGTGCATCTTTCCCTCGTAAGACAGTCTTCTCTTTTCCTCAGCGCAGAAGACCAGTTAAACGTCTCGCTCATAACACAAATATCTGACCGCATGAAACCATCATCGCAACAATTCACAGCTCACCTTGAAACAAGGATAAAAGCATGTCCTGAGAGGATTGCTGTGTAAGTGTTCCTGAGAGAGAACTGCACCCATGCTGCTTCATCTGAAGAAGAGCTTTTCTAAACCTCTGCTTCAAAATCAAGTCAACTTTCTTACAACGAACAACACAGAGAACTCTCACAGCTCAATAGAGACTCGAATTACTATCGACTGCAAGCTGGACATGAATACTGAGTAAAATAGTTCATTGTGATTAGATTAGGGCGAGAGACCACAGGTGAACAGGGTAAAAAACTATTTAACTAGATTTCACCATTCAGATTGATTGCATTAATAACGGTTTCACTGAAAACCAGGCGTATAATTAAACATGCACTCGTTTGTGTACAGTCACAGTAAATAGAGTAAAATAAAAACTATTCAACTAGATTTCACCCTACTTCCCCAGCTGATTCATTACATTAATAATTGCAAACCTTTTCTTTTTTTGTTGTATTTAAACTTCTCTGAAAACCATGTTGAATGAAACATAAGTCTAGGATATGATATCTTGTGTTTAGCATGGAAGCCATTCTGCAAGTGAATAAAAATAAAAAACAAGGTAAATGCGACTTTTCTCACTCTCAAAACATAATAAGAGTCTACAGGTTTATTATTTCTACTATATTTGATATCCATACTAACGAATGGTTTGACACGAACCGTATTGAGGCAGAGCCTAGACAGAGCTTTCTTTTGTGTATGAATAAATTCTGTAACCTACCCATTAAAATATTAGTTTACCTCATAAATATTAATTTACTTGCCACCTGCACTCACAAACACTAGCCTACATCTTTAGCACACCACCTGATTTATTATAACCACCTTTTAAAATCTGTGTGGCAAGCTGGGTGATGCACTGCCATATATACTGTATATATATATATATATATATATATATATATGTGTGTGCGTGTGTGTGTGTGTGTGTGTGTACGGCTGTACGCACTGTGTGTACCATGAGAGCTCAAGACTGACCTGATATTTCAGCAGCAAATTAATTATAGGCCTCTTCCATGTCCCGTATTTCTGTATGACTGAACCAGCCATGCATTAATTATGATTTTATTATTCTTTTGCATGCCAAATAGAAACAGATAACCGTGCTATGCGCACTTTATGTAAAATAAAATAAACCCTTTACAGTTCCGAACGATGTATTCGCCTACTTTTACCTTTATGAGCAAAAATTGCGGCGTATTTAATGAAGCCAATGCGTTCGCAATTTTTCATTTTTTAATATCTATTTAAAAACTAATTATCCGAAGCTACACAGACCTCAGTAAAAACCTTCAGAATTTAGATAAATACAAAGAAAAGTGAATTTTGGATATTTTCTGAAACACGGATGAGTTAAGGGTCACAGAATATCTTCTTCTGAGGTAGCCTGAATGTGATGTTCACATGTATATTGTTTACAAGACGTTATATTGAGTCTCTGAGCGGCTGAAACACTGACTGAGCGATTAGATGAGACAGGAGACAGATTGTGAAGTTGCACTTACCTTCATATGGTAAGTCATGTTTAATTTGCTGAAACTATATTGCATAGGACGTGCCCTTCAACGTTCTGTCCATTCATTTATAACAGACCAGAACTATGGAACTACCCAGGCATGTCTCTCAACGCACCCTTTATCTGTTATCATAATGAATTTACAAGAGATCCAGGAGAGATGCTGCCTTTAAAACAAGATATCTATATAGTAACCACAAAGGAGTCTGATGCAAGGATATTGCTAAGATAACAATAATTCGAATTAGGGCTGCTCGATTATGGAAAAAATCATAATCACGATTATTTTGGTCATGATTGAAATCACGATTATTTTACACGA
>JAUCNO010000404.1:159117-177289 GCA_032353835.1 Enteromius viviparus
CAGCTGCGTTTGATTAGGGTTGGAGCTAAACTGTGCAGAGCTGTGGCCCTCCAGGAACTGAGTTTGACACCCCTGCTTTAAGACATATATATATATATATATTAAAGTTTGTATGTATATTTTCATAACGAAACTATATATATAGTATTAGTGCTCAAACGATTAAATGCATCCAAAATAAAAGTGATTTACATAATGTTTGTGTACTGTGTGTTTATTATGTATTCATAAATACACATTTACGTATATAAGAATGCATCATACAATGTGGATGTGTTGATTTTCTAGTAGATTTGTTCGAGTTTAAAAATCATTTAATTCTGTTTTAAACCCCTCTTTTCCTCTTTCCCCTTATTTGACTCTTGGCGGATGCTGAAACATCACAAAGCTGCAATCCTATATCAGCCGATAAGGTAGAAAGCGTAGAGGACCCAAGGGTCTTCCTGTAATTGGGAATGGATATGGCATGTGTACAGACAGACAAATCAATATACGTAGGAGGATAGAGCTCTAATCAGATAACAAAAATCACCCAAAAACGCCACACTCTGTTTTCTTCTCACCCTAATAGAAGGTTAAAGGGGAAAATAAGCCTTTGCCGCAAACAAAAATAAGCACTTCACACTCAGGAGATGTTCCATTATTCCATTATCAGTGCTTGCACTCTCATGTGAAACCATTTCGCACAGGCTGCTGATGTGTTCGTCATTCATCTAGCGGAGCTATCAGTGCGTGTAAGACAAGAACATCCACAAGAGCTGATAGCAGATACATAATCAGTGTTCCTCCGTCCACTCTCCTGATGGACCAGACACTCGACTGCTGCTAGTTTTAGTCAAAATCAGTACATGTGACATGTGAACCTCATAGTAATGTTGCATAGAAACACTCTAGTGACCATCCAGAACACCCTAATATAGCAAACACTAGTGTAGCAACAATTTAGGAACACCCTAGCAACCACCCAGAGTACCCTAGCACAACCTGTCATAGCAACCACCCAGAACACCCCAGCATAGTAACTGCCTAGCAACAACGGTATCAATCACCCAACACACCCTAGCAACACCCTATTATAGCAACCACCCAGAATACCCTGCTATAGCAACTGCCAATACACAATTTAGCAATGCCCTAGTGTAGCAACAACTTAGGACCACCCTAGCAACACCCTTTCATAGCAACTACCCAAAATACCACAGCATAGCAACTGCCTAGCAACGCCCTATCAACCACACACAACACCCTATCAACACCCTAGAATAGCAACCACCTAGAAACCACCCAGAACACCCTAGCATAGCAACCTTAATGATGCACTAGAAAAGCAACAATTTAGCAACATACTGACAACCAGAATACTCTATGAACACCCTACCATAACAACCACTCAGAACACCATAGCACAGCAACTGCCTAGAAACACCCTAGCATAGTAACTGCCTAGCAACAACATATCAACCACCCATAACATGCTAGCAACACCCTATTTTAATTTTACACCTAATTATTGTTTTACACTGTAGCAACCTGGACAGCAACACCTCAACTACCCATAACACCCTAACATAGCACAACCCCCCACCAACAGCATCTAAAAAAGAACACACTAGAAACCGCTAGAAACACAACAGTTATAGCCTAGCAATCACATAGCAACACCCTATCAACCACCCAGAACACCCTAGCCTAGCAACTACCTAAGAACAAAGTAACAACCACATAGAAGACACATAACGCCCATCCAGAAACCATATCAACTGCATAGCAACACCCTAGAAACTGCCTAACCACCCAGAACACCCTAGCCTAGCAACTACCTAAGAACAAAGTGACAACCACCTAGAAGACACATAACTCACATCCAGAACACCATTCCAACTGCATAGCAACACCCTAAATACTGCCTAACCACCCAGTAACACCCTATCAACCACCCAGCACACCCTAGCCTAGCAACTACCTAAGAACAAAGTGACAACCACCTAGAAGACACATAACGCCCATCCAGAACACCATATCAACTGCATAGCAACACCCTAGAAACTACATAACCACCCAGCAACACCCTATCAACCACCCAGAACACCCTAGCGTAGCAACTACCTAAGAACAAAGTGACAACCACCTAGAAGACACATAACTCCCATCCAGAACACCATATCAAATGCATAGCAACACCTTAGAAACTGCCTAACCACCCAGCAACACCCTATCAACCACCCAGAACACCCTAGCCTAGCAACTACCTAAGAACAAAGTGACAACCACCTTGAAGACACATAACGCCCATCCAGAACACCATATCAACTGCATAGCAACACCCTAGAAACTGCCTAACCACCCAGCAACACCCTATCAAAGACCCGGTACACCCTAGCCTAGCAACTACCTAAGAACAAAGTAACAACCACCTAGAAGACACATAACGCCCATCCAAACACCATATCAACTGCATAGCAACACCCTAGAAACTGCCTAACCACCCAGCAACAATCTATCAACCACCCAGAACACCCTAGCGTAGCAACTACCTAGGAACAAACAACCACCTAGCAGACACATAACGTCCATCCAGAACACCTTAGCAACCCTCTATAAAGCACCCAGTGAATCCCAACACTTTTATTAATGTTCATACTAAAGTTCACACTTTAGAACTAACTATGTTACAATACAAATGTAATAAATTTGATTCTTTCCTTTCAAATGATTTTAACAAACCAGATACACACAATTTAAATATTATAAATAATAAAAAATGAGGCAAACTCCCGCTACAAAATCAGCGTTTGCACAGAGAAAACACTTGATTACAAAACACGCAGTTCAACAGAACGTACACTTCTTTAATTAAACCAGTGTTTTTCTGGATCCCCATGTGTTTACTTTACATTTGATTTAATTATTATCTTTTCTACAGCTCACAAACCCCCCGCAGCTCTCCTGCAAAAGCAAACCCCCGCTTGTGAAATCCTGCTGGAAATATACAAATGTACTTCTGCTCTTCTGACAGTCCAAAATTCTTTTGCTGTTCCTCTCTTCCTCCTTCACATCTCTGGCATCACAGAAGTTGATTGTTCCCCCTCTTTAATTGAATGTTATCTTCTCTCCCGTGCTATTTCTGCTCAGGCCGCTTGTTCCGATACGGCTAGCCTGCAATTTGCCATGTGAATGGAGCCGACGGGGGCGGATGAGCCTCGCTCCGACCGGAGTGCTGTGAAGAACTCTGACTGCAGTCTTAATCACCGGCCTCAGCAGTCTTTCAAGTAATGCCACAATTAAGATCTCGAGCTGAAGGAAGAAACACCCTCACAGCCTTTTGTTAGCAGCTGGAGGTGGAGCATGTTAACTTCAGCGCCTTCTTCTCAAAGGTTTGGGCCTTCATGTATAAAGCACTGAACTGAAGAGATGCTAATGTCTCGTCTCTCTCTCTCTCGGGAGGCTCTAATCATGACACTGTTTTTTTTAGGTTTTCATAATCTTTAAGCTATAAATAACTTCCCCAATAGATAAATGAGAAGATAAAGTGTGATCTTGTGGTCTCAGACTGAGTCATTTGTTCTTAATTACAGCCGCTTCACCACAATGTCTGTCGTCTGTCTGCACCCCGTAGACCTCCTTGAGGAAAGATATCAGAACTATTATATTTAACTGAACAATTCAAAAAAAAAAAAACTTGGAATGTTAACTGAAATAATAATTAAAAAAAAAACTACTTCAGCTAGTTGCCAAAACATTTCTCATGTTTATTTAGTTTAACTTGATGTATGTAAGTAACTAAAACTAAAGTGAAATAATAATGATAAAAAACTACATAGACATATGGACAAAAATTACGAAATTAAATACAAAAATAATACGAAAATACTATTCAATGATGCTAAAATAACACTTGTATTAATAAATCATTTAAAAGAGAACTAACCCTTAAGCTATGATTATAAATACACTGTTAATTAATTTTTGACCCTAAATAGGTGTTTATGAACACATAACATACCATGTTTTTTTGGAAACAAGCCATTTTTTGACAAGTACAATGATTATACAATGTTTTCTGGTAATATTGTCATTTTTTTGGATCGGTACAAAATTATACATTAACCATGGTTAATACAACAGTAGTAAGTATACTGTATGGTGCTCCAAATGCATAAAAACATATCATTATCATGGTATTCTTTGAAGCACTCTGGAGTAGCTCGCACATAAATACCATGGTTTTGGAAACATATGATGACAATACCTTGGTTTTTGACAAGTACAAGAACCTCTTTTTTTTTTTTTGCATTTCTTATCATATTTAACAGTAATGCCATGTTTATGTATTAAACGATATTATATGAGCCATACGATATGATGTTTCTGACACATACTATGGTATTCAGGGTAGTATAATGTAAATGTCTAAAAACATGTACGTACTGTGGTATTAATTGGCGTACTCTGTAGAACCATGGTTTTTGGACACCCATATTTTGTTGTACATGAACAATGCAACGCCATGTTCTGACATGTATAGTGTATAGGATAGTACCATGGTATTAATATGGTAAATGTCTAAAAAACTAACATGTTAGTACCATAGAATTGTAATTTTTTTCAAAGTACAATGAAGTACAACGAAGTGCCATAATACATTAAAAATACTGTTTTTTTACACAAACCATTGCAATGTCTTGGTTTTTGACAAGTACCCCAAGTTATACCATGGGCAAATACTATGGTAACTGTGGCATGGTAATTAACGCCATGTTTTATTGCACACACAAAAAAAACAGCATTCCATTCTTCTTTGGAGTAGCATGTAAATGCCACTGTACCACTAAACCACTACAATTTTAAAATCTCATCATTTATCGCACACAGAACAGAGAAACGAGTCTCAGATGTCTACAAACTCCTCCAGTATCCCATCACTCAGCATTCAAAGACTGATCTCAATGCAAACCGAACATCCTACTGTATAATTGTTCATTTCCACACCGGCCTTGCACAGCATATATACACATTATATGCACACTCAACGTGCCTCCTGTGTGTGTGTGTGTATGTGTGAGAGAGAGTAAGAGAGCATGTATGCGCATACAGGTGCATGCATATGCTGCTGAGCCTTATTTGCACGTTTGAATAATTCATGTTTTTTGTTTTTGATGAATAGTGCATCACAGCATATGGAGTTCCTCTGGTCATAGTCAAGGTTGGGCGCAGCACCGCGGCAGAATTACAAACGAGGCTCTTGGGAAAGCGCGGAGGCCGGAGAGATCACGGGGCGGCGGGTCGAGGAAGCAAACGCATCTTTAATTCCGCCGCTGTTTTTCCCGCGTTACAGCTGGCCGGCGTGGAACCGCCCCGGCATTAATTACCTTCAATTGGAGCTCGCCCTCAGCGAACATCAAACGCTCTTAATAACAGCGCAGGAGAAAACATGCGCTCGGCTTCGAGGGCTTCCTCGAGAGCTCATTTCCTGCAGGTTAAAGCCGGTGTTTGTCATGTACAGCTGCGGCTTACGGAGAAGCGGACAATGCAATTCGGATGAGATGCAGAGCTTTAGATTTAGCTCCGGATATGTAGGGATTTGCGAGGTCTGCGACACGCGGGGGACAAATTGCGTCGCGCGCTCTCAAGCGGGACTCGTTAACCAGCGGGAAGCTGGCTTGGGTGGGCGGGTTCGACAGGCGCGTGGGTTGCCAGGTGTTGTGATAGTAACACAGGTCTCGGTGGGCGGGAGTTTTCATGTCTAACTGTTGTGTAATGATTCATTTCTTTAGCGTTAATTGGCCTCGTTTCAAATCAAACAGTTTTGTGCATCAAGAAATAGTCCTTTCTAGTTAAGCTGTTTGAAAATTTCGCTTTGCATAATTTTCATGAGAAGTTTTGTTTGCAATACATTTGCACCACTCTGTGCTTCAACTTTGCATCTTAATAAAAACCATGCACGAATAAGTGCCTTTCATATCAGAGCGAGTGTGCAAAGACTCCCAAAAGTATATGTTTGGTGAAATTTAAGAGCACACGTTCTCTTTTGGCTAATATCACACACAAAAGAGTGGGGGAAAAAAAGAAATACAGTAATCATTGCAGCTGGAATGTTCTGTTCTAATACAGGCATTTTGTTCGCAGTTTACTCCAAAACAGCATTTGCAACACATTGCACTTAAGTGTAAATGGATATTCCGGACACTGATTGGATGATGAAGTGCCTGTGAGCAGCCAGTTTGCATTCTATAGTTAGAAACAGCATGCAAGAATAAGTGCTTTCTAAACCTGAAAATAGCATGAAAAACTCTTATAGATTATATTTTAAAGTGTGCAAGCTCTGTTGGATAACTTGCAGTTTGTACTCTTTGTGCATAGTTTCTAATACAGTTTTGAGCTTATCATTGCCGCTGAATATTTTTTTTTGTTGTAATACAGTTAATTTGTTTGAAAATCAAACAACATTTGCAACACTTCTGAAATCACAGTTTTGTGATGTGTTTCTAGGTGAAGCAGGGTATTCAGCAAAACAAAATGTAGGTCAGGACTTGATTTTATCCACTGGGAACTGAATGGATTGTAAAAGAGTGGCAGTACCGAAGCAGAGGTCTAGAGAGCTTTCGGATGTGCCAATCTCCTGACCTGTGAATGTCATGTGACTGATCATGTGACAGGCCCTGTTTCAAATTCTGTTACTTGCAAAGAAATCAATTAGTCAAAACACATGGCTACTTTTAAATGGTTATATAAGATTGTTATTTTCCCACAAAATGATGCCAGCAGGGGACTAACAGGTGAAGTTGGTGACAGATGAAAAAGAAAGCTGTTTTGTAGTAATTTTTATCCTGTAGAATAAAAGCAGAGGTGAATCATTCCCAATGAGTACAGGATGTTATACAGGTGTTCTAGCCACGCATTTGGGTAAAATGCTTTTTGTAATTAGTTTGTGCAGTTTGTGTCCTAACAGTTATAAAAAGCATGCTAGAATGGGTGCTACACAAATTTTAGTGTCTAGATAAAGTATGCAAAAGACTCTCAGATGATCTGCTTTTGGTGGATTTTTAAAGTATCATTAATATTATTCACAGGAAAAATAGGCTATACTATAACTTATTGACTAAAGTTACTGGGACAGTTTTGATGCAGCAATACACTGTAAAGCTTAGCTGTTGCATGATTGTGTTCTAATACAATGCATTTGTTTGCCGTTTACACCAGAATTTGCAACACTTTGTACTTCTGTAATCTGATGCATTTCTGAGCAAACCAGGATATTCAGAAAATTGATCAGTTTATGAAGTGCTTAATAGTGTCCTAATGTTTATAAATGGGTTGTATGTTAAAATTTGTCACCAAAGACTCCCAGATCATGTTTTTTGGGGTGTGATGTGTGCATCTGTGCATGCTCTTTCAGGCTAATATTATGTCAAGCTGAACAATGCTTTTAAGGTTCTGGATGAGTTGTGGAGTGTAGGCATCATTCTTGCAGGGCCCGCTGACACATGACATTACTGTGAGTCTGATGCACAGGCATTTAATTATTATTCTATAAAGCTGCCTGTTTTCCTGGCTGTAAAATAAAGTGTGTGAGCGCACGGGTTCACACAGCTGCAGCGAACACACTAGAAACCATGTTTAATGAATGAAGCCGCACTCAAAGCAAAATTAATTAATATTTAAACTTTTATAACCATTTGCCATCTGTTGAGATCAATGCAGATGTCTTTAATTGTGCATGTGAAGCTTTTCACACAAAAAGCACTGCAATAAAGTCTCTTAAATACAATCGATTGAAAGAGTGATAATATCTCATGAACGCTCGTGTATGCTTATGAATTCTGCTTGTGCACGCTCATGCACGCTTGGGAACGCTCATGCACGCTCATGAACGCTCACCTGCGTCTTTAGCAGCTCGCATATTCCTGTAATTTCCTTCCTGAACTCTCGTTGTGTAATGGAGGGAGATGATCTGATTTGCCATCCGTGATCTATCAGCGTTTCCATCTGTGTTGGCCATGCGTTTTAGCCCACATTTACATTAATAACTCTCTCCCAGAAATACAGAATTACTTTGGGGCTTTTTAACGACGCCAGACAGAAATTCGATTAAGATTAATTCGAGCCGAGCAAGCAATTTTGGGGGAGGTTAGAAGCAATTTCTCCCCACATCATTGGCCACACAATGCCTCTAATGCTGTGAACATAGCAGGCTCTGTATTACCGACGCTCCATCTAGCATTTCCATCTGCACACCTCCGTTATTCTCTGAGGAAAAGTCCATTACCCCTCCTAAACTCCTTTCAAACTATGATGCGCATCCCGCAATTAAAGACACGCACTGCATTATTGGGAATGGATGAGCTTTTTGGCTCCTTCAGTGAAATCAGAGGAAAACGATGAGAGAACGGCTTTATTCACACTAGCGTGCATTCTTATTTAGCTTTTTAGTTTGCATATCATATACACTTTTTCTGTATGAATCAGTGTTATCATCAGCATATTAGTTTTATTAATATTTCATATTTCATTGTTATTTAAAGTAAAATTTTTTGTTATTTTAGTCAAAATTAAGAGAGCTTTAACTAAGCAAAATATTCTTGTTTTCTGTTTATAACTATTTTGGCTTACCCCACGGGCAGATTATGTTTGTTCTAAGCAAAAATGACTTAATTTTGACTTCTTTTTCTGAAAACAAGACAATACTTTTTACTTGTCTAGAAAATCCTTCTTGATTTAAGAATTATTTAGATATTTTGGCTAAAAACAAGACTAAAAAATAGGACAGAACAGCATTTCTTGCAGTGCGAAATGTTTTATATTTTATTTTAATTGATCATTTATTTGAATAATTGTAGTTTCAGTTTTTTACCCTTTCATGCATATACGCATCTGTTGAACTATTCCCTTTTTCTTTTCAGACTGTTTAATCAGACTAATAAAAGCTGTCATTTTTCATTTTTGTTCTCGCATCCCAGTTTGATATGCAAAACCAAATGGAAACCTATTTGGAAACAGTAATGTTTTTAGTCTAAAAGCATTAGCGCTTGTTTGCTCAATAATAAAGTCAAACTTGTAGATTATTATTAGTATAAAACAGCTATTTTCTGTGTGAATCTGTGTTAAAGTGTATTTCTGTGATGTTCAGCATCATTACTCCAGTCCTCAGTGTCACATGATCTTCAGAAATCATAATAATATACTGATTTACTGATCATCATATATTTCTGATTATTATCAGTGTTGAACACAGCTGTACTCCCAATATGTCATTTTTCAGGATGCACAGATGAATAGAAAGTTCAAAAGAACAGCATTTATATGAAATAGGACATGACGGTATTTTATGCTGTATGATTAATTGACTGCATGCTGTGCCGTACAGGAACATCAGGCATGCGCGAGTAACACTTTCTTTCACTTTCCAGAGATTTCCACAAAGGTCATCCCTGACCGTGAGAGATGCATCGTCTTTGCCTAATACAGATCACCTGTCTCCGCTGGATAATTTATCACGCCGAGCCGCTGGAGAGATATGAGCGTGTGTTATGCCTCCCGTATTCTCTGACGGGTCGCATTATGATGCAGTTTAAAGCGGATTCCTCAGGCTAGACAGACTATCTCCCACCCAATCGGCTCCCTTCCATCAGACCCCTGCAGAAATCAAAGACGGGTCTCAGGCGGCACGGGACGGCTGGATGTTAGCACTAAATATGAGTTGACCCCTGACGGTAATGGCTCTCGCTGGGTGTCTCAGAGTAATTTGTCTGGCGATGAACAGGCAGCGAGGTGACACCAGAGTAAATGTTTGTCTTTGCTCTGTGTTTACACTGTTTTCTCAGGCTTATGAGCAGCTTGAAGAGAAATCTTCCCTATCACTTTCTCTCGCGCTTCTGTCCTGTATCTTACATTCCCACTGGCAAGGTGTCGAGACCTATTATAGTAAATGAGAAATAATCTCATCGTGATACAATAGGGTAATTTATCACTCTATTTTTATGGAGACATTTTACATACTAATCACATTTAGGCCAATTAAATAAAGGGTAGTTCATCTAAAAAATTACCATTCTGTCTTTTACTCACCTTCATGAATAGCTGTAACAGAAAGGATGTTTAGCAGAAACTTGCACTGTTTTCCATGTAATTGTATGTACTGTACATATTAATATTTCAAATCTAAATTAAATTAGCATTTGTGCAGGTACCCTGCATAATATAAAAAAAATGATACTTTTTTTATATTTTTACTGTGTCACAGCTACTTTATGCAGACTTTATTACCGTGGATTGACCGTTTTTAAAAAATATAGTAGTTACACAGCCCCTAGACCTCAATAGTCACGAAAAAGGCCAGGATGGTTTAGACCTTTAAACACATTAAGAAGCTTATCGACCCAAACTTGTCAAAATGTCATATTGCCTTAAAACAATGATGAGTGGTGTATTTTTATTATTAGGTAAAGATACGTTTGATACAAACATAATCTTAATAAGACAGTTTAGACTTTTGAACCATCTTTAAAATATTAAATCATTCTTCTGTCATATTCCCTTTAAACACTACAGGCTGTAATAATCCCAGAGGAGATGGCCATATGATTGCCTGGTCAGTTCTCCAGACACCTGTGACTGGGACACATTTATATTCATGTGGTTGATCACAGAAAAATGTATTTCTGTGGTATGTAGGTCAGCAGATTTTTCCATGGTCGCAGTGTATCCATAAATCTGTTCATCATTTATAAACAATTCATGAATGCCAAGCAAGTTGTGTCAGAAGGCCACTGAGAGATTGGTTAAATCATTGTGCTTTATATCTGCTAGTTCACTTGTGTATTCATGTATTGAAACTCTCACCACACACTGACCTTCTGACCATGAGATTAAATCTTTGAAATCATCTCTCCAACAGACTTGTGTGTGTGTGTGTGTGTGTGTGTGTGCAAGTGACTAAGAATGAACTCAACTGCTGATCTTAGTTCATTTATTCACATGCATCTAATTCAAGGCTGCATTATTTTTATATAAGTACAGTAAAAATTGGGGTATATGACTACTATCTATGGAGATTTGTCCTCTGCAGTGGACTCTATATTTCCAAATGTTTGGAAGTTTCACCATCAGCTAGGTCTTTAGAGATGGCTAAAATTAATTTAGTGAAAAATTTTACATCTTAATGGAAACATGATTATATTTTGCAATAATCATGTAAATCTAAAAATCATTATCAATGTTAAAAATTGGGCTGCACAATATTTTTTTATTCATGATGCTCAGATAAATAGAAAGTTCAACAGAACAGCATTTATTTAAAATAGAAATATTTAGCAACATTAGAAAAAATCTTATCCGTTGAATGCATTCTTGATCAATAAAAGCGGTGTATATATGGTGAATGCACACCTTCTAATTGACCAGTTTTTTATCTAAAGCTCACAGCATGTTAGTTGTATTCTTCAAGCCATTATAATCACTGTGATGTAGTTGCTTTTATGCATCCAAGATATACTGTATGTGGAGCAGAGCAATATAAATAAATCATACAATGTGATTTCTCACAGTGGGAATGCACCTACGATGTGAATTTGAGATTTTCTAAATGGGAGAACTTGCAAAATCTCACTTATGTTCCTCACTGTAAATGTATCTTGAATAACATAATTTCACAAAACCAAAGGCAGACATAATTTGGGTTGGTATTATCCCAGCGATGTGAACCTGAAGCAGTACGGAGGGCTGAGATGAAATCACTTTACATCGCGTCTCTCACTTAATCACGCACCGAGCCGCTCTCAGCACTGACCTTCTGACCTTCTTGAAGCCGAATCTCTGCGGAAAGTGCATTTTTTGTGTGTAGAGAATGAGAAGCTGGGTTTGTGTTTAATACCAGGCCCGCGGCGGAGAGCGAGGATTCGCTTCAATATCCGCTCGAGTGCTGTTCATATCTCAGTGTGAGACGCGACGGCGATTTATCAACAAACATCCATATTCTCCAGCGGGCGCAGACTTTTTAAAGTGAAGAGCCGAGCGGAAAGCGCTCTCACCGCTGGAGCCCAAGCTCCCAATGCAAGCAATTAGGAGAGTCAGAGCTACTAAAGAGCTTCGCAGAGATTCACTCGAGCGGCCGAGAGCCCAGACCCGCAGCGGACGCCTCCGAGAATCAAAGAGGGAAGAACAGGCTTCATAAAAGCGTCTCAGCGGGGGACACACGTGTCTGGAGGGACAGAAAAAACACCAGTTTTCATTTCATTATGGCGTCGGTGTGATCAATAACATCAAATTCTCATTTTGTTTGGCTTTGAGGAATAACAAGGTTGTTAGTTGAGAAAGGTTACGCTAATTAATATCTATTTTCCCGTCTCTCTCTTATCTGTGCGTGGATTGTCGGTATTCGCTTCACGCAATCGTGAGCAGAAAACCGGGCAGACTTTGAATTATTTATGGGCGTTTGACGAGGTGGGCGATGCATTAAGACCTGTCCTGTTGCTCTTTAAAGAATAATGATGAATCTGTGTTTCGACACCAGTGGAAAATCTCAAGGTGAAGCTTTTTATGAAGAGATGATGAAAAGACTCGGAAGCAGAGCTATTAAAACCAAGAAGTGTTTGCTCAGAGCAGAAGACCATGACAGTTACCTCAAACTGAGGAATTTCTTTCATGAATTCAGATCTATTTATGTTAAATTCAGGACTTTAATTGCATTCATATGTGATTTCAAACATATTCGTCAAACTTCTGGCATTGGGTGAAGAGCTATTATCTTGACAAACTGATCATGTAATTATACTTTATAATAATCTATCACCAATACAGCTTAACATGACTCAAGCGAGAATATGTGATCCTGCAGCACTAAAGCATTCATATGTAATATGTTTGCATGGGTCAAAATTATGCGTATCCATACATCAATGGAAAGCTTATTGATTCAGCTTTCAGATGATGCATAAATCTCAGTTTCCAAAAATTGACCCTAGCGACTGGTTTTGTATACAGGGTCACATACTGTATAATAAAGCAGACTCCAGTCCGTGTCAAAGCCGAATAATCGGTGTAGAAAGCCGCGGCGGCCTGTATCCGCGGGTCCTGATTGGCGATGAAAGGTTTTTCCCCGGAGCTGTGGAAGCGGCTCTAAACACGATCAGATGAGAAGCGAACACTCGCCACAATCACAACACGCCGTTCCCGGAGATATATCACGGTGTCAGGGGAGCCCAGGAGCCCATATACATTCCCTTCATTCAATAAGCTCCTTCCTCTCGGAGCATTTCTCATCATCAGCTGGATTACCGGTGTCGTGAGCACCGATGCTCCTGTTTAGGCTGGAGGCTGTGCAGATGTCAGCTGGATGTTTCATTTTCCCTTATTTCACCACCCAGCCGGTGCTGCGATGATATCGGTGCTCGTATTGATGCTGTCAACACAGATAGACCTTTAAATGGCTCTTCTGTATAACATCAGCCCGTGAGGAGGAGGAGGAGGAGGACGCTCAGATCTCTGTTCTCCCATTACCGTGAACAAGATTTCACTTCGGGATGGGTGATATGGGTTTAAAAAATATATCATGATAGTTTCTGCTATTTATCGTGATAACATTATTATTGACTATAATTCAGGGGATTCCTGTTTTGCTAGAGAAAAATATCTCTTAAAATACTATTTGTAACTGCAATAATAATTGATGATTACGGAGTAATTACTGAGACTTGCGTGATATAAATTTAGAATTTCAAGTTATAAAGTCAATTCTGAGCAAAAAGGCAGAATTGTTCGATAAAAAGTTGCCATAACCTTTTTTTAATTTTGCTTTCAGTGTTGGAAACTGGCTTCTGTAGATATCAGAGCGACCCTGTGCTAACAGGGTGTTACAGGTGAGGCCTGAGGCTGATAGAGATGATGCTGGGATATCATAACAATGCAATTTAGCTCACACACACTCGGGGGATGAGACGATAATCTAATAGAGACATTTGTTTTCATCGGCCTCCCTTGCCGTTCTGAGCGGCCAGAGCATGGTTTGCCACACCGCTGCGCATATGAAACACAGTCAGAGCGACGGGAAAACAAGAGTAACACACACCATCTGGCCCGTCATACAAGTGTGTGTGTGTGTGTGTGTGTTATTGTGACTCACAACAGCTCAACACTCCCACTTCTCTTGTAAATTGACCAAAGAACTCAAGTGCATCAATGTAAAACACAATCTGTTACTGGGGCTCAGCGTTATAGCGGAAATAATTATACTTTTCAGCCGTTTGATGAGATATTCCGTCAATATTTGTTCACACGTTTTTGCTGAAATAGTTTTAAGAGTTATTTTTGATCAGTTAGATGAGCCAGTCATCCCAGCGAGCTAGTAACATTTCACTCATTTTAAATGTTAGGACAAAATATCCTTAAAGTGGTATTCATGAAATGTTTATAACTTTATTCATATTTGACTTTGTCATTACATTGTCACTGTCTTGAACTGTCTAATAGAGAAAATGTTTTTAGAATATTAAAAAATGTGTGTGTGTTGTGTATATTTATTACACACATATGGTATATATTTTGAAAACATTTACATGCATTTACATTTATAAAACAATATAATAATAATAATATGTAAACATAACATATTTTTCTTAAATATAAACATGTATTGGTGTGTACCCATTTATATATATATATATATACATACATTTATTATATATAATAAATACACCCACACTATGTACACAAAAACTTATTTAAAATAAACGTTATTTAAAATAAGCACACTCTGAAATGTTGGCATTTACAGAACGTTCAGGTAAGGTTCTCTAAAGGCCATGAATAAACATTCAGTAACATTAATAAAAGTTATCTGATCTTTAATAACTGTGATAGCAAGACTTTGCAATTCCATGACTGTTTTACTGTTATAATTATGCATTTTACACATTTGTGAAAATGTTTTTGATTTCTTCCATCCTTTTTTAACCGAATGAGCTGTGTTTATCATATTGACTCTTAATCCTAATGTAGAAAACAATATGAGGCAAGAGTTTATTTTATGGAAAATAGAATGTACGAATACGGCCGTGGCTAATTATTCGTACATGCTTCTCTCAAAATTAAAATTAATTTAAATCACTTAAATTTGTGAAAGCGGGAAAAATGTGTCTTTAAGATAATTAATGAATAATCTTTGTTTTAGAAATTAACATTTTTCTTGAACACCAGGTTTTCTTACGGGTAATTATCACAAGAACATTTTAAAAACATTAGCCCCAAAAAACACAGTAAAAGAATTCTGTAAAATTTATGGTAAAAAAAAGGCAGATGTGGTTGCCAGATTTTTACTGTAAAAATACGAGAGCAACATTATGGGTTTTACGGGTTTACCATAATTTTATAAAATTAAACTGAAATCTGTTGTGTACTATTGTAATACTCCGATAAACACCAAAAGCAGGAGGCGATGAGAAAGTCACATCATGAACTAAAGCCCATCACAAGCAGCTTTGAAATATTAACATATTTACTGTAAATTATACAGTCTTTTTCACTTCCAAAATGGTAACCTACCATACAGTTATGCAATGTCTAATACTGTTTTTCAAAATGATATAGTAGAGGAACTTACCGTTAAATATTTAACAGTTTTTACTGTAGCTTTCTTCATTTTTTACAGCATATATACTGTTAATAGATTTTTTTTTCTGAAATGTTTTAGTTTTACTTGTTTCAGAATGTAACATTTACCTTACATTTGCAAAATGATACAATAAAAAGTCCTCGATGTTGCCCAACCAAGAAAATAAACAGGCCATACTAAAGACTGGAGTAATGATGCTAAAATTCACGTTTGTCATCGTAGACATAAATTACAGTTTTTCAGATACTCACATAGAAAACAGCTGTTTAAAATTGCAATAATATTTCAAAATTTTTACTGTATTTTTGACCAAATAAATGCAGCCTTGATGAGGCTTCTGCGCACTAGTGTGCAATGACTGTGAGAATAGATCCCTTCTAGCATTTTGTAAGATCAAATAAGGTCAGGCCACCCACTTTAAGGGCTTTAGCAAACACTAAGTGCTAGAAGATGACACACTTGCAATCTCAGCAGGCTTTTCTCTGAGGTTAATCGTCAGTGCGCGGCAAACCGAACAACAGTGTTTCTGTGCATGGCTATGACACACGGGTGAAGAAGGGAACAGCGCAGCGATGTAAAGGTCAGGAGCGTTATCCACTCGAGGAGGCCATTTAAACAGCTAATCGCACGTTATTTGAAGAGGCTCCGCAGGTGGATCCGCCGACCCTCTCGTATTTGAAGAGACTTATCAAGCCTGACGAAATGTCACTGCCTCTGTAAATCATAGCCTTCAGGATGATGCTGGCTCCCGGCGTAGGTGTTAATCGTCCCGGTCGCAGGAGATCTGACAGCTGACGATGAAGATTGTGAAGTTGAAAGAGGCTCTGATCATGAACATGCTAACATGACAGTTCGGATTCCTCTGGACAGAAGAGATGTACTCGCTGTACTTTTAAAGCTTTCGGAAATTCCATTGCATTTTCCCGTTTATACAGTGATTAAACATCAACTTGAACAAAATGATTTTTTAAGAAAAATGATGCAAATGTTCAGGTTTTGTTGAGTGCATGATCATCAGATTTACTTTGTGATGCACTAGCAGACAAGCATGACTGGATTTATGTTTATTATTCTCACATAAACACTCATCTGAGATTCTTCATGAATGCATGAAGTGAAAAATATACACAAGATTTTTATTTTTTATGTTTTTGAAAGAGTCAA
Organism: Enteromius viviparus; assembly: GCA_032353835.1. NCBI lineage: Eukaryota > Metazoa > Chordata > Actinopteri > Cypriniformes > Cyprinidae > Enteromius > Enteromius viviparus. The sequence goes on from JAUCNO010000404.1 coordinate 175,886, forward strand.
GGCTGCTCACGTTTGATCAAAAAATGTGAAAAATTATTATCATGTTTTCACTCTAACATATTGATTTTCTGATAATAATGTACCGATATTCCTTCAGTCGTATATTCTCTTAAATAAATAATTCACCCAAAAACAAATATTTGCTTTCTTTATCAGATTTGTAGAAATGTGTCTCTGCATCAGTGTCTCAATAGAAGTGAATGGGTGCCGTCAGAATGAGAGTCTGTGAAAACATCACAATAATCCACGGCAAGACAGAAGATCCAGCATTAAGATGATTTTAACTCAAATTTGAGTCCATAATTTATAGCAACGCTTCCTAGTGATGTCTCTCACATCAAAATCCAGCCACATATTTGTTTAGAGCTGTTTTGTCTCGTAAACTGTTTCCTTCCTGATTTAGATAATACCACTTTTTCCATATGAGAAAGCAGTATTATGGACTTGTGTTTTAGCCAGAAACAAGTGAAAAGGTCTTAATGCTGGATTAGTCTGATCTTCTGTCTTCTACAGATGTTACCTGATGGACTGGAGTGCTGTGGATTGTTGTGATGTTTATATCAGACTCTCATTTTGACGGCACCCATTCACTTCCATTACAGAGGATGGAATACTAAAACCGTTTGTAACTGCAAGCTTTACTCATATAAAGCTGTCTGATCTAAACACACACGTCTGAGAGCATTACTGTACCGTGTGCCTCTTTCTCCTTCCTTCACCAATCTCTCTAAAAATAGATTACCAGAAACGCTACGGCAGCTTCTTATTGGTGCGCATGAGAACAGAAGCTTCAGGAACAAATGACACAATCAGGTTTAAACTGCTTTACAACCGAGCCTGAGATTAAATCTGATCCATCATCTGAAACCAGACGCATTACACACAATTAGATTCCAAACACACCGATCATATTCATCAGGATGAGGTGCAGAACAGCTTCAGAGATCCCGTTGCTGCTTGAAACATCTCAAATGTTTCTCTGAGATTTAATGAGAGACTCTCAGTATCTGAATCTCAGGGGTTACAAATTTAAAAAATATTTATTATAGATTTTTTTCATTTTAACATTAATATTAAAATATTTAAATTAAATCAGAAATTATATATATATATATATATATATATGTTTTTTTATATATTTTTATTAGTTTCTGTTAATAATGTGCTTTTTTGTTTGGTTTCTATTTTGCTTTCAATTTTTTTCTCAGTTTTAGTACGGTAACATATTACTGTTTGTTGAAAACACAACTTTTGTGGTTGATTTTTTTATATATATACATTTTCATCTAATATTTATATAATTTTTTTAAAAAATAGTTAATTTAACAATTTTTAGTTTTAGTTAAAAAATGAGATAAATTTTTTTTTATATAATGCAAATATCTTCAAATAAATAAATATAAT
>JAUCNO010000405.1:0-14256 GCA_032353835.1 Enteromius viviparus
GGACAGGCGGTTGGGTTTCTGACAGTTGTGTAACATCGTTCACTTCAGAATTGAGCTCACTGTGGGAAACTTAAACCACAGGAAAGTCACACAGTTTAAATGTGACAAAACATGAAGTCGCAACTATACCTCAGTAACCGGCCACATGTTTTCAAGCTAACTGATTAGGTACTGAATGAGCTCATGGTGAATTGAAAAGAACCTAGGAGTGAGATATTTGCAAGGTCCTCAATGACCAAAAAAAAAAAAAAAACCTGAACTCTTTTAAGTTAATAGTTTTGGGATTTTAAACTTGCATGTGTACCATTTGACATCTTAAAATAAAACGAGGAGAAGCCTCATGTTCTCATGTTTCGGGCAAAAGATTTTTTTTCTGTCAGCAAACAAACAAATGATTGTAACAGTTTTAGAGAACACTAGGAGATTCACTATGAGGTTAAGTTCTGCTTTCGTTCAGAGAGGAGTAACAGACTTAATATATGACCTGACATACAAACATGAGCAAGTGGTAATGAGCCCCCCGTGATACACAAGCCCAGAGCGCAGCACTTCTAAATACAGACACATGGTCATGCACGCAAACTAAACACCCAGAAAGCCTTCCAGGGCCACAGCACATGACACAGGAGACACACCGGTATGAAAGAGCTGTACTTCGCATTAGTTGTACTTAGTATAGCAAGGCGTGAACAGGTCTCAGTATCTGGAAGACCACCTCATTTCAAAATCTAATTAACTTTGTCCACCAGGTGACAAGGTCAACCATAGCATAAAAAACCCCTAACATTTTAAATTGCATTTTACTGGAATAAAGTGCTATAAAAGAGTTATGAAATAAATTGCATTGTTTATGTGTGAAAAAACTAACATTTGTATACGTTTACTCTGTTTATACTACATTTTAACCATACTAAGTTGAGCATGCTGCAGCATATAAAAAAAGAAGTGCAGAACACTTCTGCTCCCCAGCAAGTGGGCAGTGTGAAACATGGAACCTTTAATATGGGCATTAATATAGCAGAAATAAACAAGTGTTGCTTAAATGGTTACTTTATGCTACTTTTGCATGCAGTGTGAAACAGGCCTTAGTTCAACATCTTGTTCAGGTTTGTTCAGATGTCCGTTCTCTTTCTGCAGATCTTACATCAGATTATAGACCCAATTGATCAAAGGTGAATAGTTTTTTTTTCTGAAAAAGTTACATTTTGACACATAAAATGTTTTCACATAAAAAAAAAGTTTATCATATGGCTTGAGACTTTGTATACTGGTGTGTGTGTGTGCGTGTGTGTGTGTTTGGAGGAAAGACTTCTCTCACATCCAAAGCAATCTCGCTCTAGACAGCTGCTGGAACAAAGAGTGCAAAAAATCAATTCCTGCTGCCTTCTGCATCAGTGTGAATGAGGGATAAAAGCAGCTTTCACAGCTTGAGTGTAAATGTAATAATGAGAGGGGTCAGTGTGCAGGCATGCTTTGTTGGAATGATGAGAGGCTATCCCAGACATCTGGCTCTTTTCTGACCCTCTCCTTATATTAGCTTTAGCCATAGCCCTTTCCTATGACATGCATCACCATACGGGCATAGCCTACTATGTAAGTGATAGGAACAAACCTCTAACTTTAAACTTGCTGCGGAAACGTCCTGAACTGATCGTGCCCAAATTGGGTAGTCTGTGGTTGTCTATAAAGTGCATTTCACTTTTAAACATCTAGATGTCAATAAGTCCAACCTCTCATATGGCCAAAATGATTTTTAGTTGCTTTGTCAACTCTAATTGCTCTCAGTGTTAATCAGGGGTGTTCAACATCAAGACCTGTGCTGCGTCCGAAATCGCATATTGCTTCAGTAGGTACTACTAGGGCTGGGCGGTATATATCGGTATACACCGCACAATATATTATGCGCATCTCATCAGTAAAGCCGGTTCTTTGATTAGCGCTAAAACTACGTCACCTGTATTTAGAAGGAACGCTAGCTTATACACGGAGCCGTAGATCGCTGACAAGCTGCGCGTTGAGTTTCGCGGGTGATTCAATGCGCAGTTTGTCAGTGATCTACGGCTCCGTGTATACCGATATATACCGCCCAGCACTATTATGGAGCACATTTTTTTGCCACACCGCCATAGTCTACCTGAGTATTGATGCTCAGAATTTAGTGCTTACTCGCAAGCTGTACCAAATAAAGTAACTTGAACTTGTATGTATTTTCATATCCATATTTACTTTTTGGGTTTTTTATTTTAAATTTAGAAAGGAAAATGTTAGTAAAATGATAAAACAATTATGGTTTCTGTGTGAACATGTACACACCTGTATACACCTGTATATGTACACTTAATATATCCAGGGTCTTTGTCAAGTAATATGCACAAACACAGACGGATCTGAAAACAGTTCTGGAAAAAGGCTAAGCTGATGTTCTTCTCCTAATGGAAATGTTTTTCAAAGCGACCCTCTTATGAATACCAAAAGAATAAACAGGGTTCCTCACAAACAGAATAGTTTATACACTTTTAGATCACTGAAATATTAAAAAAAAATCCAAAGGAGGTCCACCCTCTCATCTCCATTTCATCATTCAGTCCTACTCATCTTCTGTCAGACTGTATGAGCCAGTAGAGAATATAAATAACCAATCTCAACCTTTACATGCGGTACTGTACTCAAGCACACAAATACATCTCAGTTTTCTGAACAAGATATATAGCTCTTATTTAGAGTTTATTATGTGGTTGTGCTTTATGAATGTGGCTTTCTCAAAGTAGCGTGTCATTCAAGTAGCATGCTGTGGGTGACACACAACACTGTGGTACATGTACAGTAATATTTCAAGCAAAGCTGCAGATGTTTAGAATGACGCCTATTTTTGCTTTTTAAAAAAGCGCTTCTGTACTTTAATGTGGAAAAGTATAATTCTTTTTTCTCGAGGACTGCGATAACAAATTGAGCTTAACTTGTGTCGAAGCTTTAAAAAAAAGCCTTTTCAGTCCAAGGGATGGCCCGCTTCTTATGGACAAACAGGTGGAGGCAGCAATCTGGGGCAGATAATCATGATAACCCTGTGAGAGATTGGACCGATCTCAGGGGAGAGAGAGGAGTGATCCTCCCTCCCCGTCTCTCTTTCTCCTCTATTTCACTCCAGGCCTCATCTCTCTCTCTGCCTGTGTCCTCTCTCATCCTCCTTTTCCATCTCGTCCTCTACAGAACGATCCCTCGCTCAAGCAAAGCCTGATAACAGAAAGACGGAGGGGAAAATCTGCTCTTTCTCTTTCCATCTTGTTTTATTTTATCTTCCTCCTGCCTCTTGCATTCCACTTTGCCTTATTCTGTTCTTGATTTTTCAATCCCTACCTCTCCCTTCTTCATTCCCCTCCGCCTCCAATCACCCCCTTACCCTTCGGTCATCACTCTGCCTCTTTCCCATCCTCCTCCTCTCCTCGATTTCTTTGTTGTGACGGCTTTGTGATCAGCTTGTATAGCCACAGGCTGTTTATCATGTTTCACCTTTTCACATTACTGGCTTTCACTACAGGCTAAAAATCAGACACAATCATTTTGAATGCACACTTTTGTGACAAAAAAGATTTATGCAAGTGGGACATGTTGCTTTGTTTGTTTGTTTTTTCATTCTAAAATCAAAATCTACAATAAGAGGACGCTGATTAAGGATTGATTTTAAAATGTCAATATGTTATTATAAATTACATTTACATTAGAAGAATTTTTTATTTAGTTTATTTATGCTTTTATTTTAGCTATTACAAAATCTCTTCTATACAGTACCAGTAATCATAAACAACCGGAAAAGTCATATAATTTTTTTCCAAGTAAAACAATTAGAAATGTAAGTCCTACTTCTTTATTTAAAAAAAGTTATACATTATTGTAAATTTGTACGAACTCAGAATTCATGATAAACCCTTTTGTACAGTATTTTGAAGTGATAATATTGATAACTATGTCATTGTGTAACTTGCTGTGAAGTTAATTTCTGACCTGCTTCTTCTCATCTGTCTGCATATTTCTGTAGAAGGAAGGAAGAAAGTAAGGAGGGAGAGTAGAGGAGGGGTTGAGGGCGTCCGAGCTTAGGATGATTAATGAGCTGTTGGCTTGGTCATGGAAACGGAGCAGAACATACATTAGAACACACAGGCATTGCTCTTTATGTGCTGTGCAGAATAAACTCACAGATGATGGAAAAGGTGGAGAGGCCTGGCATCAAGTTCAATTGTTTTTGTTTGGAACAATTATTTTCAGTCGAGATAAAGGCACTTATGGTGCTGATGAAAGATCTCAACTCAATCTATTGCAGATTTGAGCAGATCTGCACAAATCCGGTTCAAGTGTGTCTGAGCATGTATCTACTCGTAGTTCAAAGCTTGAAGTATATTTCTTTATTAAAAATCTACTTTTTGATTTGTTTATAGATGGTGTTCCAGAAGCTATTGTAGTCAGTGTCTACCCACAGAATAAAAGAAGAATGCAACTGAGTTACAGATGTCTAAAATCTAGAGCATGTGATTTATTTTAGAGCCATTTGAAATTTGAAAGAATATGTTGGTTGAGATTTTATTCGCCTAAGGTCTTTATGATTGTGGGTTCCTGCTGGGTTTCAGGTGAGTTATGGTTGGTTAATAGACCATAACTTGTACACGTCTCGTCACAATCTAAAACTTAGTGCAAATACATCCGTCACTAATCAAATTAATACAATAAAAAAAACAAAAAACAATTACAATCTGTGGAAATTTTTTATACTAAGCCTCTATTTATTTCAGCAAAAATACAATATGATGACAATAATACTGTACAATTTAAAATAACTCTTTTGTGTATTAATTAGTGCTGTCAAGCTCATTTTTAATTTATTAATTACATGATGTGCTGATTAATTAATTCGAATTCATTGCAAATTAAATCCGAAAGATCGTTTAGGCCTAGTCTGTTAATTTCCTTTCAATGAATATGTTTTTTTTAACTATACTGTGACCCAGACTAATACAATGAAATAATTGCTCATATTGCTGGTTTTATGAGTTATGTTTTATTTTAAGATTTTTTTGTGTTTAGAATACAGTGTTGGATCAGCACTTCGTCTGCAGTATAAACCAGTTTATGTTAACCGTTGATGTTAACAACTAGTGGCTTTCAGTCATTCGATCACTTGAAATTGCAAAGTGAAAGGCGTGATGTTTTAAGGATGCGGTGTAGAGAACGAAGTAGTGAGCTGTGGAGAACGAAGAGTGATGATGATGATGTACGGAATGTTTTCATGCATTTGTCAAACTGCTTTTCTAACGCTTATCGGCTGTCACGTCATTTGATCAGATTCTGACAGTCGTCTGGCAGCTGTACTGCAGGTGCCGTATCATCTTCACTTTGTTCATCTTCTCTTTATCATTCAGTCACTTCAGGTTTTTTCTCCAGCCTTAGTTTTGATCTCTCATGTTATAGTTCTGTCTCTCCCGGTGTGCTTTCTCTGCTGCTCTCGCTCGTCCTGTGATGTATTGTGAAGCTTCCAGCAGAGCAGATTGATTTCCTTCAGCGTTAAGCTTTCTATTTGCCTGTCAGTGGAGCCGAACGTGTCTCTCGTCAAGTCCATAAATGTGTTAAATTCCCTTCAGAGGAGATTGAGCTCTTGACTGTGTGCTGCTGAAGGATTTACGAGCCGTTCATAGAGAAATGATAAGCTGCTATTAAACAACAGAGATAGTGCGGGTGTTTATTTTTTGGATTGTTAAGCTTAATTAATACTGTATATTGCAAACTTGGAGAGAAAAATAAAACAGCGGTTGAAACTGGGAGCTGAGTTTATTAAGAGCGTGACTGTTCAGATAGGGTTATACTACATCTGAGTTTGTATGAGTAATATGAAGATTTTTGACTGGTCATTAGCTCGGGTTGTTGAAGGGAGCATCTCTGGCTGAGTTCCAGCGCTGTATGTGTGAGTAATGAGGGAGTAATGAGAGGTTTTGTGTGTGTGTGTGTATAGAGTGTGTAAGTGACTGTGCATGTGTATGTTTTTCTCCTGTCGTTCATTCGCTCATTCATCATTTTTAAGCTTGTTTGCTTAATTGAGGTTTAGATCTCATTTAGGTTTGGACTGGTACCAGAATATAGGCTTTGGTGTGATTCCAGACTCTGGAATCTCTGTGTTGATACTAAATCAACTTAAATGAGCTGATTAAATAATAATAACAACTTTCCCCACACTGTACGCATATATTTAAGATGTTTTTGTTGTTCCTTGATGGTTTTCTTATAAAGTGGTTATGCCAAAAAAACAAAACCAAAACATTTGTAGAGCTTGATAATGAAATTCCACCGTACAAAGAGTGCAAATGACCATCTGGATTTAGTTTATATATATTGCTACAATTATTTATTATTGAAATTTATGCATAACCTGAAAGCTGAAAATCTGGAATCTGAGAACTTTAAAGAAACTCGCCTTTAAAGTTGTCCAAGTGAGGATCTTGGCAATGAATATTACTAATTTAAACATTTGTATTATGCTAGTTAAGTTTTCATAATTTTGAAAGTGTGAAATTTACAATATATCTTTATGGAACATGATCTTTACTTAATATCCTAACAATTTAGACATTAAAAAATGATCTTTTTGACCCATACAATGTATTGCTACTTAATTGTTTTGTAGGCCTATGTAAAGTATGACTTAACCATGAGCCTAACTTATTAAGGTGATTGATAAAGTGCTGGGCAGTTAGTTAGTTTTTTATTGATTACCTGATTATTTAATATTCTTAAAGCATCATAAGTTTTGTTCACTTAATTTCCTTTTTTTTAATATCAATATAATATAGTATTTTTGTATTCAAATCAGTGTAATAAAGGTAATGAGTCTTCTGATTACATTACTGAAAATGTCTAATGTATGTTGTCAACTACAATTTTCATGTAATTTCCATTAAGTATTGGAGTATAATTTATCGTCCCATATTAATGTGGATTTATTTATTCATTTATTTAGACTGATTGATTATAAACACATATTGACATTGTTTTAGGATTTAAAACTTTATATGTTTATTTACAGTGAATTGTTTTATATTTGATGTGTGTATCCTTGCATTAGAATGGCACTCATTAGCTGTCTGTATTCAAGCTGTTATAGAGCAGAAATGAACACACACACACACTATGAAAGAGTGGCTCAGCCAAACTGCTGAGCTGGGACTAAGGGAGGTTTGAGGAGGGTAGTAAGACATTAAGAGCTGTTTAAAAGGAGAGAGAGACAGAGAGGAGGGGAGCGTTAGAGCTGAGGGAATATGAAGCCAGTGTGTGCTCTCTCTGATGCTCTCTGAGGGAGAAAGAGAGAGCTTACAGTTTTCCTGACAGTCAGAGTGGCTCTATTTGGGCTGTTCTGACTGCAGGCTTTGATCCTATTGAGCTGTTGTGCTTTGCCATTGTGAGAGACTCCAGATGAGAGTGGCTTACAAAGTCCCTGTTAAACACTGTGCACCATCTGTATGTTGACAGCATCTGACACGGGCCTTCCATGAATACAATTGTTAGCTCTGATTTCTAGCATGCTATTCTCCTTTCATATTTATTTTTACCTGTATACTTAGGTTATTCATAGCTGCAGTCGAGAGAGGACACAAAGTGATGCAGGGAAGATGACGGAGGGATATAAAGCGAGTTGGGTTTATACTCTCACCTCCCATATGAACACCACAACGCTCAAGATATCAAAGCATAATAGAAGATGTAAGAAATGATGCAAAAAGCTTTTCTATGCTGAAAAAGTGATAAGTTGTCGAATGCAAATAAAACTATAAAATGACTAGAAAATAAATGGTAGGTGCTTTTGGATTCACTTGTATATGCAAAACAATTTTTAGCAATATAAATGTATTATTTCCATGCATGGAGTACATATAGCCCATGCGAGTTTGGAACTTATATATAAGTCTGTTTTTGCTTCAAAGTAAACATTTCAAAACCACACTAGCTGCGTTTCTATTACCCTTTAAATTGAAATCGCTAATTGAAAATATGCCTAATGGAAACAATTTTGCAAAAAACTTACATATATTGCAAAAATGTTTTTACGCTCACATGAGGTGTTATTTTAGGCAATTAAAAAAAAGTGGAGTATTTCGCTAATCTGCTATGGAAACGTTTTCAAAGAGTCATATGATGGTTCTTCAATGCAATTAATCAACCAATCACATGGGAGTTGCTTCAAAGCATTTAGGGGTGTGGTTCTGGTCAAGACAATCTCCTGAACTCCAAACTGAATGTCTGAATGGAAATCGAAATTTCGAGCGTGGCATGGTTGCTGGTGCCAGACAGGCCGGTCTGAGTATATCACAATCTGCTCAGTTACTGGGATTTTCACGCACAACCATTTCTAGGGTTTACAAAGAATGGTGTGAAAAGGGAAAAACATCCAGTATGTCCTAATACTAGATACTTGATACTAGAGGTCAAAGGGGAATGGGCCGACTGATTCAAGCTGATAGAAAAGCAACTTTGACTGAAATAACCACTTGTTACAACCGAGGTATGCAGCAAAGCATTTGTAAAGCCACAACACACACAACCTTGAGGTGGATGGGCTACACTTGGGTACCACTCATCTCCACTACAAATTAGGTGCCAATTGGGCATTGTTTAAATGCCACGGGCTACCTGAGCATTGACCATGTCCATCCCTTTATGACCACCATGTACTCATTCTCTGATGGCTACTTCCAACAAGATACTGCACCATGTCACAAAGCTCAAATCATCTCAGAATAGTTTCTTGAACATGACAATGAGTTCACTTTACTAAAATGGCCCCCACAGTCACCAGATCTCAACCCAATGCATCTTTGGGATGTGGTGGAACGGGAGCTTTGTGCCCTGGATGTGCATCCCACAGATCTCCATCAACTGCAAGATGCAGTCCTATCAATATGGGCCAACATTTCTAAAGAATGCTTTCAGCGCCTTGTTGAATCAATGCCACGTAGAATTAAGGCAGTTCTGAAGGCGAAAGGGGGTCAAACACTGTATTAGTGTGGCGTTCCTAATAACCCTTTAGGTGAGTGTGTAAATATATTTATTTAATATAATTTGCTGCTTATTAATAGTTAATATATATATATATATATATATATAGTTTAAGTTTAAGTTCAGATTATGGATGTAGAATATGTATGGTCATGTAGGATACATGCGTTGAAAGTGCTGACAAACATTTTGTTTACACTTTTTTTTTGCTCATAAATTCCTAGTGATCAGAGTTAATAAATATTAAATTTTCAAGTATAAAGACTGACATTTAGTTTTCTTGTAAAACATGCTCCAACAATCTTTAAAAAATAATTTTATTATTAATAATTTTATCACTGCTGTCAGGTTTTAAAATCAGATGGAGCAGATTAAAGGGAAACCGTTTTGCTACGAGCACAACAAACCAATAGAAGCTGATGTTTATTTAGTGTGATTAAGTGTTTAAGTTTTCCCCCCTGGGCTTGCTGTTAAACATATGTATGTTTGTGAGTTTAGCATGAATCAAAGGAATTCTCAAACATGCCTTAAAGGGCCATATTTTCAGCCCCGTTGCCAGCGAGAGCGGCCTAACACAGGTGCCCATCTCACCCTCTGTTTATTTTGAGCGCTCTCCTGAGCTCTGAGCTCTTCAGTGCGGTGTGAACGGCCTCGGGCTCTTTTCCTCACACTGCACACATAAACACATCCAGCAGAATTCTCTCTGATCATCTGCTGACAGACCGGTTGCCGAGGAGCCGCGCTGTATGTTGATCGCAGCGAGTGTGGGTGGGACATATTCCAGCAGAGAAGTTAAACAAGATTTCTGTATTGATTTCTTTCACACTGAACACTTTACAGTGTGTTAAAGTTCCTGATGCCTATTCCTCTTCGTTCCTAGTGATAAAACTGCGAGTTTGTGGAAGCTTGTGGGTGTGTTTGCATGCATTTGCGGTCTGGGTGTTTGTTAGGGTTGGGATTTCCAATTACAGAATCTGATACTTAAAATGTTACTCTAAAACGTGTTCTAGTCGTTTCTTAAAATTCAGGTTGAACCACTGATGGCAGATGGACGATTTGTGATGATGTCTTTAATATTTTCTGGGCATTAATAGTGTTAGGGTTATTTATTACTCATCAAGTAATTAAAAAAGTTAATCTAAAGAGAGTCATTGAATTATTCCATTCATAAATTCTAAAAAAAAATTGTCTAATGTTTGAATAAGGAAGACAGGACTAAATAATTTCATGTTCATAATCGCCCTGGAGTGTGGAGTCAATTTTGTGAATAATAATGGAAATACACTTCAGAGATATTTTACTGATAAGAATTTGATTATGATTGTCCCGAAGTAATTTTTTCCCCAAAAAGATGTTAAGTTGTTTGAGTTCTATTGTTTTTTAACATTTATAAAAGCTTTATTACACAGATATTACAAACTAGTCGGTGTACTTAATAGGTTGCTTCAGAGGCATAAGTTATTGCAATTATAACATAAAACAATGCAACAATAATGAAACTATGCATTGACCAGAAATGTACTCATAATACTTAAGTACTTTTAAAAGCGAGTACTTTTATACCTTCACTTAAGTAAACATTTTTGTTGATAACGTTTACTTGTAATGGAGTAATGTTTGACCAGTAGTATCTACTAATGGATTTGTGTACTTTGTCCACCTCTTCTTTAAAAGTCTGTGCATGCTATAATAAAACCCGTTAAATCAGTTCCTTACATTGCACGTTTGCGGTAAAATACTGTTAAATGTACCAATCTTCACAGATTTCCCTGGATGACTCTTTATATTTAATAATATCTTATTCACATGTTATTTGTTACACTATAGCAGCTTTTTTTATTTTTTTTTGTAAATTACAGTTTCAAGACCAATTCACACTTCACTGTCACGCTGACAAACAGAAGCAGACACTTCTTCAGGTTTTGTCAGATCAGTGTGTTATCCCTGTCGGTATCTGTTGCCGTCTGTCAGAGCTTGTTTTCGCCAATTGAACTTGTTGAATCTGTGCTTGTCGGGTCATGAAATGTCTGAAAAAGGTGATGTACTGTAATCTGGAGATTGTCAATGCTTGTCTGCGCCTGTCAGTGCGGTTTGGGCCTTTAAACTGTAAATTCTAAAGTTTGTTTTGGTCGTTTAGTAGAATTAGGGATTTCCCATATTTGCATGTCTTTGTTTTTGGAGCATATCTGGCTACAAGGTCACTTTTTTGACATTTTGAGGTATTGTGATTTTTTATTTATTATAATTGAGGTAATTCATATAATGCAAGGTATGAAGTTAGCCTTGGTAGTGCAAAGCCCAATACAGAATATGATGTGGGACATTGGAGCAAATATTTCCAATGTTAGACAAAATAAGAAACTGGTGAGAATGAGATTTTTTTTTTTTCCGAACAGGGCTAAAAGTGCCTGTAGTTGAAGAAACACTTGTGCAGTTATTGAGCTAGAGACTGAGACTGAAACAATATCACACTGAAATGAACACGTGTTCTTGGCAAACAGAAATGAAATGAAAACCTATTCTCATTGTTTTCTGCTTTGAAAGCCAAATGGCACTTTTTCTGTGACTCTCTCACATGCTCTCTTTCTCTCAGTTTCAGTGTGATACATTAGCGTAATATTAAGTGAGTGTGTATTTCAATTGCCAAATTAGTACCAGGTGAGACGGTAACCTTACTAAAATAACCTATTTGTGCAAAATGGTAATAAACTAATGAAGTAAGAAAATTATCAAGAAAGAGCAGCAAACATCTGTTGCCTGTCAGGTGGTCTATCTGTCTGTCTCTCTTGGTCTCTCACTGTCTCTTGCTTTCCTGTACATTCTTGGAATTTCTCCCAGTTTGGCTTGGATTTAGGCTTTGCTGTGTGTGTGTGTGTGGGTACTCTGTCTGAATAATTGATTTAGTTTATTAACAGTCCTGAGAGAGGGAAAGTGTGCCATGTAATGAAGAATGAGAGCGCTTGTGTCTGCTAATTGAAAAGGAACTCATTTACTTGGATCCAGAACTGAAGGGTGTTTGTGCATGCGAGTGTGAATGTAAAAAAATTGCATATTGCAAGCACAAAGTAAAAAAAGGCACTAAGTGTAAATACTAGCAATGGATTCTTTTCACACTAAGTGAAAATAGTTTAAATAGCATGTCACTAAAAATGCTGCTAAGTGCAAATATAGATTTTATTTTCACTGGCAGCGTATTCTGCTGTTTATACTACTTACTGGAAACAGTGGCAATTATCTGCACCTCAAAATTTGCAGTTCATTGTAATGCAGTATGCAATAATAAAGTTTTTGAGTGTAAATGTTAATTTTAATTATTAAATGGGACGATAAAGCCTTCCCGATGCTTAATTTTTTATGAATATTTCTAAAAAGAAATGCTTTTCTGATGTGTTTTAAACATTTGAGAAGGGAGACAAAAAAGGCAGATTTGAATCAGGGGTGGATCATTTTAAAATAAGTATGACACGCATAATCATCTGTACCTCTGGACTTGACGGAGATAGTGTACATAGCCTCTGCCAACAAGGCAGGCTCTTTGCACTATAGATACTCCATAAAAAAGCAATGTGAAATAGTTTATATTGGCATTTCATCAAATGTGTGTTATTGGATCATAGAGGACTTTCAAACTGTTGTACAGTGTATACAATTTTTGTATTGAAGTTCATAGCTATTGTTGTGTCTTTTTTCTTGTTCAGTGTTCATGTCTTTAGTCTTAGATGAAGCTATGCAGACAGTATGGCAATGCAATGTATTTCCTATTTATTAACCTGCAATATATTGCGACTGACCGTATTACATTAAATCATGATTAAGGTGGGAATGCATTTTGCTTGACTCACTCCCACAATAGTCTACACACAATGACTCGGTTCAGATTTGTGATTTTAATACCAACCAATGAATTGGTTTCTGTACATTAAAGGGCAGTTCCCTGTAGAAAACTCTCAGAGGCTTTTCAATTCAATCTATTTGTTCTATATTGAGAGATAGACACTATAAAGATGTCAAGTGCAGATAGAACAGAGAGGTGGAGTGAAAGCATTACCGCTGACCCTGCAAAGAGAGAGGAAGTGCTCAGGGAAAAGACAAAGTGAAGAGATCAGAACCATTAATACAGGGTAGAAAATGTTCTCTCAATGTTTCTGTGCACCGTACCCTCTTCGTATGATAAGGTAGAAAAGCATTGAGGTTGTCAGTTAAGTTCATTTGCATTCCTCCACCATACATTTACACTGTAATTAAATGAAATAGTTTCGTTTTGTAAGCTTTCTCAATCTGTCTGTCCTTGTTACGTGAGGAAGACTTCTATTACCCCCTTTGTGGAGAGTTTGTCTCCTCTAATGACACCTCCTGCCATCCCATCCCCATCCTCCTAATTATCCTCTATTTTACTTAACAGCCGGAGAAAGAGGGGGGTGGCCGCAGAGATGGGGGTCGGTCCGAGATCTGAGGATCAGGGCTTGGATAATCATTGTTCTAATTGCTTGTGTTGCGTGTAAAGACCTTTTTAAAACTCATTTAGAAAACAACTCAATTAGCATATTCAGATGCGAATCAAAGCGAGTAGCTTGTAGACAGCTGGTGCAGGGAGTCGAGCATCAGACTGTTTTGAAAATCTGATTAAGTCAATTAAAGTTGATTTTATTCCAGTAATGTTGGCAATTATAGTGTTTATATTTTTTTTCCAGACGGTTAGGTCCATTTTCACAGCAGGGCTGAAACCTTTTAGATAGTTTACTTCTAGCTCAGTGACAACAATTTGTGTGACATATTTTTATATGTGTATAGAGTATGTTAATAATTGCCATAGTTTATAATTGATTAACAATATTTTTGTAATGTATAAAATAATACAATACCTAAATTAATAATTAATATAATCATTTATATTTAATAATATATTATATGTAATTTGTATGATGCATAATGAATCTATTATTTATCAATAACAAAAATAATAATTTACATTTATAATGATTAATTGAATAATTAAATATAATTTAGATCTAAAAAATATATGTAAAAAATATTGATCATGTGAATATATGGTTATATCATCTAATGGTTATAGATTTATTTTATATTTCATTAATTATGCATGTAAAATATAAAATAATAAATAATATAATGCCTACATTACTAATGGCTTATGAGTTAATCGTTAATATAACAGTTTATAGAGAGTAATATATATATATATATATGTGTGTTTGTGTGTGTGTG
>JAUCNO010000406.1:9795-43699 GCA_032353835.1 Enteromius viviparus
TAGAAAAATAATGCACACCCGAGGTGTAACGGCCACTCCGCTTCGCGTCGTGACCGCATCACCACCTCGGGTGTGCAATATTTTTCTAATAATTCAACGGCTCGTCGTCAATTATTCCTTACTTAAAGCCATTAGATTTCTTTTTCAGAGAGTTTCATTTTTGTTTGCTCAAAAGTTAGCACTGCTTCTCTTCTTAGCACAAACCCACACTGGTGGTGCTGACTTCAGTGCGCAGTAATTTGTCTTATTGGCAGGCTATATTTGAATGGACAGACTAACCCAAACACATTTTCATTTGAATGACCTGCACTGCACGACTGACTCTCACGCTTCAGAGTCTGCTGGCAAAAGGTCAACGCTGCCACATAGCTTTACTGTCGCTTTCTGTTTCAAACATCTTCGCTCCAGTTCACCTGTCTGCTGTTTTTGCCAGCACCAGAAAGACGTTATGAGACAGAACCGAATGCACTCAGGGCACTCTTGAGTTTGCAAATTCCGTTAAAACAAAGCAAAAGCTAATTATAGCATTCCACCCGCTTTAAACTGTGTCATTATATTACGATCTGGAGTATGTAGGGGGTAATATTTCCAGCTTTACATCTTTAGGCAACACATTCATCTTAAATGATTCAATAGGAACAGCTCTCTAATGAGACGACAGTTCTGCTGGTTTGTCGGGCTCTTAAAGAAATTGATGAAATATCTGGGCAAGAAGCAGATTTAATAGCCTATGGTTAAACGGTTTTGCCTTTTACTTTTTTGTTTTGCAGAGAGCATAAGAGAACGTGTGCTTTCTGCAGGATGTCTTTCTTGTTAGTCCTGTTTGCTTTGGGTAGGGCAGACAGATTGGCAGGAGGGGCCAAAGTGATTGAGTGTAGCCATGGCTACTGTATGACTGTATGTCACCATGGTGATTCAGCCTCCTGACTTGTTACATATGCAAGATCCAGGTTTAAAAAATCCTCAAATGAATACTTCCCACAAGGTAAAATGAATTGGGGTGTTCCCCAAGGCTCAGTATTGGGCAATCTTTTATTTACGGTTACTTTTAAATGTAATGCTCTTTAGGAAGTAGGTGATATGATGTTGGATTAATTCATTTCAGTCTGTGGATGACCTTGATACTGTTATGGAGCTGTGGTGCCAAATGAGATTGAAAATATAATCTTTCGTAGAATAAAAACTGGATTTTGTTTAAATTTATTCAGCAAGTAATCCTCATCAGACTTAATGGTATTGAAAACAATGGGTTCTTATTTATCATTTAAAATGGGTGGTCAAATTTGCATTTATGTTCTTAGGCAAATAGAATGAGTTAGTTTACAGACATGTTCGATTGGCTAACAGATGGTAAGCACACAGTTTTTAATGGTTAACGACTAGTAATAGAAGCACCAGCTTGCATGTAGTTTAAACATTAATATTAATAAAGTTGGATACAAAAAGTTTTATTTATATTTACTTTTTTAATGAAAACAAATTGTCCTTTTTTCTCTTGCTTTGTTCCAGGGAACAAAGCCTTTCCCACCCTTTAAAAAAATGTTTTGGAACTAATACAAATTCAGTGGACAATCAAAACACGTCAGCAGAGCACAGTGTTCTGCCCCGTGATGAATCACATAAACCAGCAGCACATGTGCGATCTCTGTCACAGCTGAAATGAGTTTTGGTTGAGTGCCACTGAATCAGTACCAACTCTTCTGTCAACTCAGCTCTAACTCCCCAGAGAGTAAAACGAATGATGGACTGCTCGCTCTGTTCGCATATCCTATTTGTGTTGAAATCATGTCATTTCAGTCCGTCACAATAGCTTAGCCTTCACTTGCTTGCACTTATTTTAATTTCTGTTTTTTCTCCCATTAGTTAGATTTTTCACAGTGTGGCCATTTTTACTCTTTGTTCACACACTGCAGTTTTGTGAATGCAGTGGATTGGAGTGATAGTGTTAGAGGGTAAACTCTGGTGTGAATGGATGCTTAGTGCACCACCTGCTTAAAGAAGCTTAAATATACTTCCTCTGCCAAGCTCTACAGCTTTCCACCTCACCATTGACACATTCACCCTAATTTGTTTCTTGTCTTTTACAACTTTAAACACCCTGGTGTGCATTCCTACGGAAGCTCATCACTGCATATTGTTATCATTGTTTTGCAATTGAAGGGCGCAATTTGAAGTTTTCCAATTTCATCTAGATTGATTTCTCATTGTTTTGTGCATTTTCAGCTGTATGGTGAATGTTTTGTGCTCAGCGCAGGGGACTGTGCGGGGAACACATGGAGTTTGCGCATTGTACTTTGCTTGCTTCAATACGTCACTGTAATGGTTTACGACTGTATGGCTTGTTGCATTTCATTCGGATTTGATTATGTTTGTGCCACCTGATTCTCCTTTTGTTTGATTGTTTTCGACTGGCTTGTTGATTGTCTTTTTTTGTTTTGTGTTTATAAATGCAAAATGCATGATTTACTTGATGTCTGAAGTTAAGAATTTGATTAGCTTCTCATTTGAACTGTTTAATATTTGTGCCGTCAGACCTTTTAATTTGAAATTCTGCTGTTTTATTTTTGTTGGCTTGAAACAAATGTCAGCTTCTCTCTTTAATTAGCTCTCGTAACAAATATCGTTTGTCTAACAATCATCAGAATACGGGTGATATGAGTTTTTACAACTATCATGCTGTGCTGAGGGAACTTGTTATACCCCGCTGTGTGCTGCGGTATATAGATATTGCGGTATGTGGTGTTAGAATACCTTCATTTTTATGTTAGCCTGCATTTCAATATTTAAACTCTGTATCATTCTCAGTTAGATAGTAGGACTGGCACAGAGTAAGATTGTCAGGTGGGTTTACAAGCCTCAGGCCTGCAATGAAGTGTGAATTCCTTACGGCAAAATTCATTCATGAGCCCCTCTCCTCACTATGAGTTTTTCCTCATATGTTTGACAAACCAAGACCTCCATTGGTCCCTAGGCAGCCAATTTTAGAATAAAAGGCTACACTAATACTTTTTTAAGAGATATAAAGAGGAGAAAAGTTGGTTTTGGCACTTACAGAGGGGTGCGTTGTCATCATGGCTTCGCTGAATCAGTGTACACACCTGTTTAAAAGTTTGAGGTCAGTAAGATTTTTTTTTATTATTATCTCAATAGAATGATATTCACTTAGGGTCACCAAGGATGCATTTGTTTGATCATATTTAGAATTAGCAGTAATATTGTGAAATATTATTACAATTTGCTTTCGTTTTTAATGTTTAAAATATAATTTATTCCTAAATAAATACATACAAATCTTACTGACCCAAACTTTTGAGCAATAGAGTAGTGCTTACAGTTTTATTATAAGTTTCCCTTTTTTATTTCTTTGTAGTCTACTCCATTGCACCTGGCAGCCGGATACAACCGAGTCCGAATAGTACAGCTTCTCCTGCAACATGGTGCTGATGTTCACGCTAAAGATAAAGGGTAGGTCTGCTTATATCTTCTACTTTCTTTATGAGCTATTTCACTTATTTCACCCTGGTAAAAGCTTTTGTTCATTAGCCTTTCTTTGTCCATATATTTATTAAAGGAAAAGCACATTTTGGGTGTAAATAATTGTGTGTGTGCAATTCCTAGTGGTCTTGTTCCTCTACACAACGCCTGCTCGTATGGACACTACGAGGTCACAGAGCTACTGCTAAAGGTAAGGACAAAAACCTGAATGGGTGTGAATGTATAATTTAGTGTGACCTGTGTGGAAGACAAACAACACTGTTTCCAGTTAAGCAGCTTGCCCTAACCAGGCCCAATTCAATGAAGCATTGATTCAAAAACCCTCTCCACATAATTTATATTTCAAAATTTCCAAATTTTTTGGGTATCACTATTAAGAGAATGATTACTCAGTTATCATTTATAGACTATTATATTATAGATTTAGAATGTTTTTTTAATCAAATCAGTGTAATGTCCTCTATACTGCTTCATTCTGCAGGGCACATCCTGTCAGAGTAAACTCTGTTTCAATGCAAACACAACTTCCCATTGAGCCCTGAAGATCCACCGAGTATGGCCTTTAAGCCCAGCTTCCTTTATTTACAAAGCTGTTATATGGAACACTATGCTCACGGTGTGTTCTCCCATGCTCAGTGTGTCAACAGAGCCCTGCGGAGTGGCCAATCTGTCTCTACAACAATGTTTGGAGTTTGATACACAACAGAACAGAGCGTTCTCGTCCTCAGGAGAGTTTATCACAATATCAGTAGCTCCGCAGATCTCCTTAAGCCCCCTCAATCATTATATTCAATTAAAAGGGACGGTTATATGATCAGAAAGACAATTCAGAATCCTCTTATTGTACACCGATGCGTTGTGAACACCTGACGTTATCTTGACGTTCCTATGGAGCTTTTGTTTCGCTGCATTTATTTGCAGCTCAAAAGAATCGTACTCCATTTTAATTTACGCAAAATAGATTTTCTCATTCACCCTCATGTTACGAAACACTAAAGGAGACGTTTAGCAGAATGTTTTCCACAACGAAAGTGTATGGTGACCAGGGGCCTGTTCCATAAAACAAGTTTACCAAATAAGCCAGACTTATGTCAGTTAGTCTGACTTATTGCCAGTTCATTTGTATTAAAATAAGTCAGACTATCTGCCATAAGTCTGGCTTATTTGGTGAACTTGTTTTATGGAACAGGCCTTAGATCTAGTTCTTAAGGCTCACTGCTGCTCTCTAGACTACTGTGCAAAAAACATTGTTTTAGACTGTTTATAGTTCGCTTAAAAATGAAAAGTCTGTTGCCATTTACTTTGGTCACTATTTCCATTTTTGGAAATTATTTTTTATATTATGGTCAGTATTTGTGAAAGCAGTTTTACTGACTCAAAGGAAAAGCAATGGAAAACAACCGTCTGGTGGTCTCTTGTCTTTGTTTCTCTATTTTTTCCCATGGGTTTGGTGAGTCTCTGATCTAAGATGATGTAATGGTCTTTTAATAATTAATGATTTAAAGAAAGTGAAAGTCCTTGAGCTGGAGTGCTGAGGAAATCAATGTTATTGTGGGAGGAGGTAGACATGAGTAAGATGAGTAGAGACTGCAAGATCATGTGAAATGAAAACAGAGAGAAGCCAAGCTCAGGTTTAGCGAAGTAGGGAACCCCACCCCAAGCTGGAAACGTCCAGTGATGCTGTCGGTTTGTCTGCGTACTGCGCTCTGGAGCATAAGGTAGGCTGCTGAGTGGATCTACAAAAAAAGTTGCTAGCAAATAATGGTGCCTTTGCTATGAGTGTTAACACACATCAAGGTTAGTGGTGTTCAGCTGCTGAATCTGTACCTGTGCCTACATCTCCAGCATTTTATGCAATTTTTTTAAGTATGTATGTACCAATAGGAAGCAGCAACTTGTTTTTTATGTAGGATGCAGTGGAACGGAAAAGAACAAATACTGTCTGTCTAGTTCATGTTTGTGTAGAATAAGAATCAAACTTTGCAACTTTTAAGAAGTGAGTTCTTTATAGTAGTATTATTATAGATATACTACTCTTTGTCCAAAATAGTAGGAGATCTGGTGATTTATATGATATATACATATATACATATATATATAGACTATTGTCAATGTGTACAAAATTGTGTGATATATGCAAAATCAGTCATTTATGATATTTTGTTTTGTTTAGGATGCCACATTAGACAGCAACAGTCTCTATAGGTGGTAGACAGCAAGAAAGCTAAAGCAACCATTTTTTTTAAAAAACATTTGCTTGCTTTTATTGTTGTTTTTTATTATTATTATCATTATTATTTGTGGGGGGCTCAACTGCTGTACGATTCCTGTTGTTCTTTTTGCTCAAAGGCTCATCATACCAGAACCTCAGCTGTCCATTGCGTTACTGCTGTATTTGCTGACCGTCATGTACTTTTCTCTCTTGTTTGTCAAATTCAGGATGTCGGGGCCTGGTGAAAGGACGTCCTGGTGCCACATTGCATTCATCACTCACTGAATTACTGCCTTACAGACTGCTGTGATTTAAATGAGGCACTCATCTGAATGATGCAACACCTGTTGTAGTCAGCACTGTTTGCGCTCACCTTACCCGGTGCTGATACTGATAGCTGGCACAGCGGTCAGTTCTCATTAGGTTCTTGATTAACAACATTGGCTTATAAAGTGACAGTCTTGGAAGGGGTTCAGGCCTTTGTGGACCATCTGTTTTGCAACACTTCCTTTTGGGTTCAGACAGCAGATGTTCCGTCTGCGGTGCCCTCAGGCCTTACGATCCTGCCGTGTCTTCCCTCACGCACGTAAGGAAACGGTCCATTCGCTCCACCCCTCTTCTTCCTCTGTGACGCCGAAACTGTCAAGGTGATGGATGGTCTGGAAGTTGAGGACATAAGCCCCGCCCTTGAGGCCACTGAGGAGTACTTGCACTGCCTCGGTGTCAATCAAGGAGATGGCCAGGTACGACCGCCCAAACTTAAAGAGGCCTCCACCTTGGACAAGTTGAATTCCAGTGGGGTGTGGGGGCTACTGACAGGAAAGCAATCTGAAATATCACCTAAAAATATGGCCTGGGCGGAGCAGGCATCTTTCACCGTGCTGGGTCTGCGACATGGAAAAAGGAACCGGGCTCGATCTACCAACGATTTGGCGGCCCATGCCAAAGAGACAAACTCTATCACCAATACATCCAGCGGTGGCTTTAAGCGTGGCCACAACCGCTCCCGTTCAGACGTCAACAACCGCACTTACACCGATAATGGCATGCCTGCCATTGACAAAAATACACTAAAGAACATGGCACTGAACGACCACAGAGATGGTAAGAATTAACTAAAGAGTGTTTATTGTCTTTACTGATTATTTGTACATTGATTTTGAATTCATGTGTGGTGCAGAGATCAAACAAGTTAAACTTGGTAGTCAACTTAAAGTTAGCTTAATTTATATTCAGTAGAGCAAATTACTTTATGTTAGGTGGCCTTAACTGCTATGTACTTACATTTAAATTAATAATTTCATACAATGCACTTATTGTGTACACTGTAAAAAATGACTGTAATTTTAACAGAAAAAAACTGTTAAAACGCTACAGTAAAAACCTGTTAAATGGTTAACAGTAAATTCCTGTAAAATTTGTTATATTATATCAGTTAATGAAATTACGGTATTTAACTGTAAAAAAGGCTGGTTTTCCAGCAACCAACCTTAAACCTACCCATATCACCAAATACATAATAATGAAGGTCACCTAATATAAAAAATGTGCCCCAAATTCTGCAGAAATTTAAAGAGGAGTATCTTTTTGGAAGTGAATGGGCACTAAAGAGATTCTTCGATGGTCAACAATTTCTTTGTATAATCATCGCTAATGTAGTTTTTCATAATGAAGTCGACTGTTAAACACATTATTTAAAAATAAACTGAAATAACATAGGCTGATGGCTTCAGCAAAAGGCTATACCATTGGTTAACAACCTCATAGCTCACAGTCATTTTATGGAGAAAATCAATTGGATTTTTACTTTGTGAAACTGGCTCTCACATTTTATACAGTTACACTGAGCACAACTTTGGACCCATCTTCCACTCTTAACTTGCTGTGAATGATTGGGACAAAAAAATCCCTGAAAAGGCAATTTACTTGGTAAAATGAGGAAAATATTTCATTTACTGTGTGCCCTTTTTATTAAAATGTCACGTGGTGTTGTAGCTTTTATCTCCTCACACCTGTGATTTGTTGTGTCTGCGTCTCTGTCAACACCGCTCACCTGCACTCTTTTGCAGGAATCACCTCCTTTAATGTTCGAGAGGGTTCAATGAGTTTTTGCTTACATGTGGTTTGGCCTGTTTGTTTGTTTCCGTTTGTTTTCGTCTGAAAGGCTTTACTTAGACAAGGTTATCCCAGAGCAAGAACAGCAAAGGTCTAGTCCAACATTACGATTAACATGTCTGCTATGATTTAATACAATACATATTCAGCAATACAAGCTGTCACATTGTTTTAAAGCTTTTTATATCCAGTGTAGTCTGGTTTAATTCTGTATTAACTCATTTTGAAAAGGCTGATTTATTTCTACATCCAGTAAATCAGCACTAGGTTTTGCAAAATGGCAGGTGATACCAATCCTCTTGGCTGTCCTTGCCTCTGTGTTAAAACTTAATGGGGTAAATTGTTAATTACAGAAATGTGCCAAAGGGAGCAAATGGAAATAGAAGTAAGTTCCATGCTCGAATGCCCACTGTTTCTTGAGTGACTGAGATTGAATCCTAGGTGACGTTAAGGTATTGGCAACCCACCCAGTGTCTAATGCTGATAGATCTACTGATTAATACTGGAGAAACCCCTATACCCCTCACTGCACGGGTCTCAGTGTTTGCGTTATGCTTGACTTGACTCTGTAGTTCATTACAAGTGTCAAATTTAATATAGTGTGCTTGATTTTTTACTTGAGGGGTGTATTCACATCAGCAAAGCCTGCTAGGTCAGTGGCTTTGGCTTAAATACAGTGTTGCTGATAGGTTTTTTTTGTTGTTGTTTGTTTGGCGTCATTCGCTTTCATATTGTGCAAGTGAACCAGAAATTGTAAACAAAACCACACGTATGCTAAGGTCATCAGTTCATTGGTTCATCCATTCAGCCATACCAGAGATGATTTGTTATCGAACCGTGATCACCTTTTCATCTGAGTCTCATACCCGAGTGCGATTGCTGTATTTACACCTGTCCAAAGATCCGCCCCAAGGGGGGAAGCCATAGGGGGAAACTTAAGTGCGGTTCAATTGAGCCAAACAAGAAAGATCTGATACACCTTTAGAGACTGGCCTTAGACTCAGATTAGAATAAAATTTTGCTTTGCCATCTTAGCAATAAATCATATTTGAAACAGTTATTGTAAATTGTAATAATATTTCATCATTTCAACGGTAGTGTGATTTCAATATCTGTCCATTAGGAATATTATTACTATACATAAGTCAGTGGTTGTCAGATTTATATTTCTTTCGTTGTGGTTTCTGACAATCAGTACAACAAAACCTACTAGTTGTCTTTAATTAAAGTGCAAAGTGGGTAGTTGTTATATTCAGCTTCCAGCTGTATTCATGATGTCATGTTATGATGTGACTCTTCCCTGAGTTCTGCTTTCTGTGCTTAATTACTTTGGGTTTAATCTGGTGCCTAAGCATTTGCATGGTTATGGGAGCTTAAGCAGTGGAATTTTATTGTTAGTTGAATATAGTTATACATGTCTGAAATTGGATTTATGCTGCAATCATACTGCATCTAGCTGAAGAAAATTGCAGGGTTTGTAAATAAAGAAATAAGGAGTCACTCATGGTTGCTTAATTGTCTAGGACAGTTTTGTCAAACTGAACCACATTAAGCACCGTGTACATTTTTATATTGTAGGTTTTATATATATATATATATTTTAAGTTATAGTTTAAGAGACTGAATTTTCAGCAGCCATTACTTAATATATTCAAGAAACTGTGTATCGCTGTTAGTGTTGAGGAATGGGGTAGGATTCCAAGAGTTCTTACAAACTGCCAAAAACAATTTATATACATGCATGCTAATAAGTAACCAGTTAAAAGTGTGAACTTTCCCTAAACTAAAGTGTTGCACTTTAACCATTTAATTGCATTTAAAAAAAAAATTATTAATTTCTCCAAACTCCAAACTTTTTGAATGGTAACATGTTTAGAACATGTTGGATCATCACTGATGACTATTTCCCTCATGCCCATATATGAGTGGTAGCACCACTATTACTGGTTTATGTACCATGTCTGTCTCAAATGGTCTTTTAAGTTACTTGCAGATGAAAAGGTCTTGGAAAGGTTCAGGCTCTGCAGGCAGACTGGCCTTCCACCAGCTCTCTAATTGGGTCATGTCAGCACGCCTCACATCCTCTCTGCCGTAAAATTAGTAGTGACTCTTTCCATAGCTGCAAGCTATGCACCTTTGAAGACCTCAGAGTGCAAGGAGCCCCCAAACATCCACAATGACGCTCCAGAGTGCCAAAGCACATCATCTGTAGTAGCTTTTGCTGCCGACCCAAGTGAACCCAGCCCTCAGAGCTCACAGCTTGTCAGAACAAGAGGGAGAGACTGTCCGTTATAAGTTACAGATGTATAGGAAGGTGCAGTTTTGACTGGTACATTAGCGATAAGACTTAAAGAAAACAATACAGAGGCATTTGCCTTTATTTTACCCTCCCCCCAGCCTCTGTCTGCTTTTTTGGTTCTGGCCAGGCCCAGATGCCCAGGGCACCCAGCAGGTTCCAGAGGGCTGAGAGAAAAATGGGCAGTTTCCAGCCAAGGAAGTGTAAGGATGAGGAGTGTTGTGGACCAAGAGAGGAAAGGAGATAAAGGAGGGAGTATGTTAAAGAAATGGACAGAGAAAGGAAGGACTGAAAAGGAGTGCCAAAGATTAGGGGTCACTCTTTGCTTTTTTGTTTGCACAGCAGCCTGACACACAATAATGTTTCTTCCTGCTTGGAGGTGACTGGATAGACTGCTATCACATAGCACAATAGCATCCATCACAGATGATCTGAACATCTGTCACACAGGGCTTTAGACTAACCTGGTGCCAGCAAATTCTGCAAAAGGAGGTAGTAGTGAGGACACAATGGGCACATATAGTAAAAATTAATTGATATATAGCAAGATTTGGACAGGATTTGTTTGAAATTTGTTTTCTCTGTTTGATAAGTTTCATTCATATTTTCCTTCTGAGAAAACCAATTTGACTTATTTGATTTATTTATGTGCATTTGCAATTGTTTGTTTGTATGTATGTGTGTGTGTATTTATATATAGACAAACACAAACAGCTGAAATACACTGAGAAATTTAATCCTGGATATAATCATTTTGTTGTTGTTGTTTTCTATAATTCTTCTCATTTATTTGAGCTAAAAAAGAATAACCGTTTTTCCTGAACTCCTCTGAAATATAATATTCTCTTTTATACTGGTTCTCATTTATTCTTCCATTTTTGCTGATTGTTGTTGGTAAATGGCTACATTTTTTTAATCTTTGACATAGTCCTCTGAGAAATGTAATCCTTTTTTGTTTTTTAAATTCTCCTCATTTATTTTGACATGTTTTTTTTTAATTATTTTTAATTTTTTTGTCAAATTGTCTAAAATTATATTTTTGTTTTAAAGTCTTCTATTTTGAAGTCTAAAAATTTTGGTAATGCTTCTCATAATTTGTTTTGCGATAACAACACATAAATTAATTTTTTGCCATTTGTTGTTGTTGTTTTTGGTAAATTAGCTATTACATTTACATTCTTTTTGTTGTTGTTGTTGCTAATGACTTCTGAGAAGTGTAATCCAAAGAGAGAAGTTGTTAAAGAATGTTGGCATTCTCTTCTGCATAAAAGGAAAATCAAATCAGTAAGGATCAAGTCTTGTTTGTATTGTACAATTCGCCAGGAAGTACCTGATCCACAGTATTTTCTTCCAATTTTTCTGTGCAATTAAATTTTTTGTTTTTGCCATTAGCTTGACATGGTGCAGGCAAAGGACCTAGTAATCCTATTTAGTTATTTAATCTATTCTAAACTTCTTTTCCTATTACTCTGTAATGTGTTATTTAAGGTACTCTTTCTGTCTTTTTTTTTTCTAGTTCATAAGGAAAGCAGCCATAGCCTGGTGAAGCAGGGAATGCTGGAGCAGAGAGAGGGCCCATGGGGACGTTGGACCACCTGTCATGTGGAGCTTACGCCCTGTGAGCTGCGTCTCTACAGCCTGGACAGCAGTGGAAACCAGCAGCTATGTGCCGCCCTCTCACTGTCCCATTGCCAAGGGGTGAGTACCCAGCAGGCACAGGATGGACGTGTATTCCAGGCCGTCTTCTTTAACAGCACTCGTGTGCAGTTACGTGCACCCTGCCAGTGGGAGGCACTGGAGTGGCGTAGACTCCTCTGGGAGCGCGTCCTGGCCGCTCGTCCAGCCAAACGCAAAGGGGAGCCGGCCCGTGCCAACTCCCCTACTCCTCATGAACCCGATCCAGATGCAGCATCGGTGCCAGCCCCTAGACCCCTGGTACGTCCCACGGCCCTTCCACTGTTCACCCAGCACTGTGCTGATGTTCTTAAAGCTGGTCTTCTGCACCAACTCACCGACCTCAATAACTGGAGGGCCTTCACCTTTGTACTGAGCCGTACTGAGCTGCAGGCCTTCCCGACTGAGGGAAGAGGCCCAGTGTCAGAGCCGGTGTTGAGGTACCCACTGACCTCCTGTCTGGCTGTACAGCGGGATGATGAAGATGGGGACACCAGCTCCCGCTTCCAAGCGGTCTTCCCTGAAGATGTGCTGCGCTTGCGGGCAGAGAGCGAGTCCAAGGCCCAGGAATGGGTGGAGGCTTTGCGCACAGCAGTGACGACTCAGCGGCCACAATGGGAGAGTAACCAAGTGGTGATAAGGAGTAAGCCAATCAGGGAGCGACGGCACAGGGAGGCCCAGAGAGCTAAACGACAGTCTGTCACCACTAGCTTTCTCAGCATCCTCACCTGTCTGGCTATAGAAAAGGGCCTCACCGCTCAGAGCTTCAGATGTGCAGGTGACCAGTTTTTTACAAAGTACTAATATAACAGCTTTTTTAGAATTGACTGATTGCACGCTCATTTAATATCTATTGTGGCACAAATATTCCATTAATTAGTCTTGATTACAATGTTCTCTTTTTGGGGCCCAAATGTGCCACTAGGTAATCATTTGGGAAATTAAAATAAATTAAAATACCAATAAATCTACTTAGGAATCTCAATCGTTTGACATTACTTGAGGCCAGTGTGCAATGATAGCATAGAAAATCGAGTAGACAAATTAAAAAGACAATCACAAATTAAATTTGTTTCAAATTATTATAATTATGTATATTAGCAATTGCTAAACAGATTATTGTAATTTGCTTTGAATAATAGATATTTAACATCAAGTGTTGTATTTTTGAGTCTGTTCATATTTAAATGAGGACATTTTTATTAATTGAATATTTTTGTATTATATTATATTTAGTGCGATTTAACCGCATCCAACATAAAAGTTTTTAAATATTTAGAAAATATGTCCATGTATATATTTATATTAAAATTATTGATATATATGGCCTTGTGGGCAGCACGCAACATTTAGTGCTGTTATTAAGAGGCTCATGATTTTCATCCAAATTATCTTAAATTGTGTTTCAAAGATGAACAAAGCTTTTACATGTAAGTGATTAATGACAAAATCATTTTGGGGTGGAGTAGGGCTGGATGTTACATATTGAACTATATATTATGTGCATCTCCTCAGTAAAGCCGGTTCTTTGATTAGCTGTAAATCTCCTTCAGCTGTTTTTAAAAGGAACGCCAGCTTATACACAGAGCCGTAGATGACTGACAAGCTACGCGTTGAGTTTCGCGGATGATCCAATGGCGCAGCTTCTTAGTGATCTACGGCTCTGTGTATAAGCTGGCGTTGCTGGTGGAGCTGATGGAGATTTACCGCTAATCAAAGAATCTGCTTTACTGACGAGATGCGCATAATGTATTGTTTGATATATATTGCCCAGCCCTCAAGGGGTAGTAACCTTTAAATAGTAGCAATTTGTTTGGGATGGGTAGTTTGAAATGTATCTCAGTTGTCCAGTTCCTGCTAGATCCTATCTCATCAAAACACTGCTGATCAGCATATAATATGTGTATATACTGTGTATATTTATTATGTATATGTAAATTTATACATGTAGCACGCCGACATTTAGCGCTGTTGCGCTTCAGGCGTCGCGAGTTCAAGTCCCGGGCTCGCAGACCATTCCCAATCCCGTCCCCTATCTCTCTACCTTTTCACTTCCTGTCAACATTGATCTATCCTATTGAATAAAGCCAAAAAAACGCCAAAAAACAAATATAAAATAATACTAATAATTGATATATGAACATAAATATATATATATAAAACATATTTTTCTTACATATTTACATGCATTTGTTGACTCCTTAAACTTGATCTTTGGAAAAGGCCATGTGTGTTTGAACTTTAGCCTTCCTCCATGAGTCAAATGTTTCAACAAGCACACTCAGCCCCCAAAGAAATAAACTTTCCACTCACTAAAGAATTGTTTTAAACCAAATAACAGATTTTTCAACACATGCCACATGATCTGAAACAAGCAGCCATTATACAAAGACAACTCTCAACATAGGTCTGTAATTTGGCATCTGTCATCTCTCCATTCCAAATACTGTTTAATTATGTTTATTTGGATGTCTATGGCTTTGCTGTGGTGGCCTTCAAATGCCAGGTAGATATCTGAGCCCTTATAGTTATGCATGTTTATATATCAGGCTAAGTCTATCACTTTCTTTCTCCAGTGTGAAATTTCCACCTTCTAAGTGGATATGAATGAAACGCTTTCCTGCCCGGTTGTTACAACCAGCTTTTTAATGCAGGACATTTGAAAGCCTCACCGAACAAGGACAGCAGGCACCTGACGATAATTGGCCCATATAAAGCAGAAAAAATCCCCCTTTAGAATCAAAGGCTCCCTAGATGCTGCGATCTGTGCGGAAGCTAATTGTTTGATTCGGGGCCACGAAAGAGATTTTTTTGAATGGGACGTGTCGGCCTAAAAGAACAGAACAGCTGGGTACATCCCTGCACTTGGAACTCCCTCTCTCTCACTCTTTCTCTCTCTCGCTGTAGGTTTTATCACACAAAAACATTAAAGAATATTTCTTTTAAATTTTTGTCAAATAAAAATATTATTAATTCAAATATTTAAAATATTTAGTATATTTCTATAGATTTTAAGAAAGTAAATTGTGAGTGTTTGTAAGGTAAGGTAGAACTACACGTGAAATAGTCATAATTTAGTTTTCTTTTCATCTGCTTACATTTCTTTTAAATTACAAAGTATATTAGTGGTATCTCTCGCAGATGCATCTCTCTCTCTCAGACCCTAACCCAAATTGCGGTCATACACTTTAAACATGCTACTGACAACACATAATATTTAAGAAATAAGCCTTTGAATAAAAGTGTGTTTTATTGTCTGTTCTATTTTATGATTGATGCTAAAATTCCAAAATGTGTTTTGTGTGTATTTGCTATAAGAGGACTGGATCTAGTGTGAGAGAGAGCAACCCAAAGGACAGCGGATCTAGTCTGGACTCAGTGGGCTGATGGTTGAAGGTGGTAGCTCTTCAGTATGAGGGCATGTTGGAGTTTTGTCTCATTACTGTTGCAGTCTTTTATTTTGGCTGTTTTGTTCTCTGTCATTTGTTCACTTCGCAATACCTCTTTGCCCCAGTTTTTCTGCATCCACAAAAGGTTTTGTCAGTCCTGTGTGGGGGTTGCTGAAAGGGGTTGTGATGCATTCACATTGCTTAAAGATGACCTGGAGATGCTAAAGAGGGGAAGAAAATCTATACTGAAGTGCAGTAGAAAAGAGGGAACATTAGTCCCTGCCTTAATTTGAATATGCATATTTCAAACTAATACCATCTGTTGTTTGTTAAGATTTTGATTCTTTCTTGTCACAGTGTTTGTTAGATGTCAAATGGGATAGGATTTTAAAATCAGCCAGTGTTGTTTCTCTTTCTGCAGGACATGATATAAATCCAAAAACTTAAGTTCTGTCATCATTTACTCATCTTCATGTTGTTTAAAACCTGTATGAGTGTCCTTGTTCTTAAAGAAGATATTATTTATGAATGTGGGTAACCAAACATAAAAAAGAAGTATCCGTTTGGTGTAGCTGACCTGGAACAGTGTGCAAAGTTTGTGTTCAGTGGATATTCTTCAAAATGGCGCTTTGGTGATGCGAAGAGACACAGAGAAGATTTACTGAAGGCAGATGGACTATTCTGATGATGTCTTTAATACCTTTCTAGACCTTGACATTGTTAATTCTTTTGCAGTTAATTGGATAGTCAGAAGCCTCCCGGTTTTCATCCAAAATATCTCAAATTGTGTTCCAAACATGAACGAAGCTTTTACATGTAAGTGATTAATGACAAAATAGATATAGATCTCTCATCAGAACACTGCTGATCAGCACTTAATGAGCAAACTTTATTCAAATCATTAGGCTGACAGAATAACAGACCTTTGTTTAAGAGGGTTATGCATGCCATCCATTTGATATAGAAGCAGAGACCACCCTCTTTCCTCCTCTCGCAAGCATGCACACACGCACACACACACACACACACACACACACACACACCCTTTCTCAAGCCAAATCACGTAGTTTGCTTGAACCCAGCTTGGTTTTTTTTTATGCACTTCCACTAAAGTACCCTGTAGAGCATACAAGGACAGCAGATCAAATAGGAAGATTCAGCTGTAGGTGGGAAAAGAGGGAGTGTAGGGTCAGGTGGAGAGAATGAAGTCCAAGGGACTGCTGTTTACATCAAAAAGATGGGCAGTGCATCTGTCCCAAGCAAACACATGTGTGAACACACTTACGCACGCATAACCTTATGCCATCTTTTTTTTTTTTTTTTTTTGAAGTGGATGTCAGTTTGAATAGAGGACATCAAAGCTTGGCCCTTGTCGTCTTTCGCGCGTATGGAGCCACAAAGCCCCACCCTAGGGTTCTTGTCCCTTGGAACTCGGCGGGCTGCTTGAAAGTGGCGCGAGTCGTAGCCTTTGCAGCAAGAAAACAGAGAGACCTTCTCGCACTGAAGAACTGAACACCTCCTCCGGAGCTGTAACGTCTATTCTGCTAGAACACCATTGTGCAAGTGGCACCTCAGAGCTCCCCACTTCACCTTTCTTTTTCCTGCAAATGGTTGTCGTTTTAGGGCAACAGGGTGCTGCTAAAAATGAAAGACTGGAATCTTGCAGACAGTTACAGAGTGATCACATCAAACACCTCTTGTTTGGCTCAGCTCCCTGTCTTTCCCACAGTCCCAGCTTGGCCCCAATTTTTTGTGCAAGGAACATGCCGTTTCTATGCATTTATGCTTGGCTATGAGATTGGGAAATGTTGGGAACTGTATTCACTTGTAATTGAGTAAACGGCACGTATGTTAACTGCAAAGCCACAGCTCCAACCTGCTAGTAGCGGAGGCTTCAATTGGCTCAGAGTGGCTCAGACTCACTGTACCCACAACTAGGTGTATTTTCTAAGCTGTCTATCTGGGATATGCAAACTGCCACCTTGTGTGTTTGAATGTATGTGGGAACTCATGCATGGGGCTGTGCTTTACTGGCACAGGCTGTGATGTACACAATACACAGAACCTGCGGCTTCTAAGTGGCCAACTCCTTCCCAGAAGTGACATGCTCTCTGGCCGCTGTCCAGCAGCTCTCTAGCCCAACAGGCTTGATGGAACTATATCAGATGTTTTTTAGAAAGCTTATACAGATGATCTTGGTCTTTAGGACTTAATTGTTTTTGGCAATATGTTTACATGCGTTGACATTAAAACATGCATTAAAAGCTAGTTCGAGTAGGACTAATGTGATGATGTCATTAATGGTTGTAACAAGTAAGTGATATTTGCACATTTGGTCAAACAGACCTGGTCTTCCAGTGTTGTTTAGCATTCTGGTTATTTAGCACATTTAAACAAAAGTCAGTTATGGTGTATATTATATTACAAACTGGTGTTTATTATTCCATTTTAATGAATAACCATAATCGTAATAATTGCCTCTGAAAGACAGAGATTATGTACAGTGTGTTATTTAGTCCAATCAGTTTTACCTGCATTATTAGTGGCCAGTGCATCAACATATGGGCGCCCCGAGTTTGAATCCTGGCTTGAGGACCTTTCCTAATCCTGCTTCCCTTCCACTTCGCTTCCTGTCTGCTCTACACTATCCTATCATTACCAAAAAAAAAGAGGTTTTAAGCATTTTATCATGATAAAGATGAAGACTGTAGCTCATCTTCTAACTCAAATTTTAACTTTGTTGCCCATATATTCTCCTTTTCATTCTAGAGTAAGAGACATGTGAACTGTTAGCCTCTGAATCTTCCGTGATGTTATACAGAAACTATTCTTTGGAAGCCGACTGAATGCATGCAAACATTGCCGTTGAGTTTTTCAGTCAGTGTTTCTCCTTTAATTTTTTGCCCAATTTTTGTTTTTCTTTTGCTGAAAAGCACGGCCTCAACTAGCTCTCTCTTAATAACAGTCTCTGTAGCATGAGCGCTATACAACGATGTACTATTTTTGGAAAAGGGTGGTATTTGTGGGTTTACGCTCTGCATGTATGCTGATTACAAGGCAGCTCTGACACACGACACCCTGCTGCATGGTCTGTGGTTCAGCCCAAATATCAGGCACCCATCAGCTGTGGCATGGGGGACACCACCTCTGACTTTTTATAGTCTGGGGTCCCTGCCCCTAAAAACCTCAAGTTTACATTGGCAGCACAGTGCAGCGCATGATGTTAGCGCCTAACCTCAGATAGAACAACCCATTACGTATTGGTTTGGAAATGGAATAGAGTGAATTTTCTTTTCTTGGTCCAAAATGGCAGTATTTCTTGGCACCGTATTGTGCAAGTGTCTTGTTCACAAAATAACATTTGCCCATATTTAATTTATATAATTCATCCAAAACGGAGGAAGGGAGTTAAACAATGTTGGAGGGCAAGCATAATGTTAACGTCATCATCAAATTATACATATACAGTAGGTTTTACATACTTATTTATATATATATATATATATATATAATTACTTGAGTTATTTTGTCATTTCCACACTCAACACCACGTGTTCACTGTAATTTGTATGCAAAAACCATTTTGAACTTTCTGCTAAACTTCTCTATTTGAACTGCACCAACATATAATGTACGATGCTGAGTACATGATGACAGAACTGTCATTTATGGGTGAACTAACCATTTTGAAGCTAATGCTAAATGATGTAATTTTCCTTAGTTTCAGGGATGCACGTACATCATCGCCGTTTACTGCTTGGCCCTTTTCCGCCAGCTAACAATGCATCAAAAATAGACCTACAGCGTTGCCTTCAAACACTGTAATCAGTGTCTACCTCTACAGATATTTGTAGCGATAACATTCTGTGTCCCTCTTATTTGGAGACTGTGTTTTCCGACTTGTTTTCGTCCTCTCTATCCTACCTCCCATCTTTTCCATATTTCTTCTTTTCCCTATGAAGTGTATAACTGCCGCTACGCTCCACCGAAAAGATTGTAAGTCTATATCCGTCTGTGCCTGTTCCTTTTCATTCTCTTTTTATTCTTTGAACGTCCACACTGTCCTGGCTCTGGTTCTCCCAGATGGTTAGGATAAGGGACACCTGCCTTGTTCACAATCATCTGTTTTGGTTTCTTTGGGATAAGCCCTTTGCTGGAGTGCCACCTAAACTGTTTGAAGACATCTTGAACAACGATTAAAAGACAAAGCAATGCACTTTTAAGAGATATCTTGTATTTAATATGCTCAATATTTCTGCCTGTTCAGTACTAAGAAGCATTTAGATTCTTTTTGTTGTGTCTGGAAGGGTAAAAACACCTTTTTTTAGTTTGGGTTTTTATCTCTGCCTTTTGTGCAGCATAAATCGTTTAAATCCTCTGGATCATCCATAATATTTATCTGTGTTTAGCTAGGGTGCGTAGTAAACCTTGACATATCAGTACACAACCCAAACAGATTGCTCACCTTCTGCTAATGATTGTCAAATTTTAACAGGGTCGTGCCCTCATCAGTAGATTAGGTGGTATCTTTTCACCCAGAGTTGATCTCTCCTGTCCCAGGTTGGATTTGTGTTGTTTGAGGTTCTTCCTTTTTATTGTTGCTTTGTTTTTTTCCATTCAGGATGCCAGAGGCCTGTGGGTCTGTCACGGTGCAAGGCCAAAGTTTGTTCTTACAGCGGCTGGTACTACTGCCCAAGTTGTCACCAGGACAACCTCTTCCTCATACCCGCACGTCTACTGCACAATTGGGACACTAACAAACACAAGGTATGTGTTTCCAGTCCGTATCTTCAATATCATTAATAATTCTGTAAGTTTTCTTGGTGCTTTTGAGTTTAGAAATCAGCACCCAGCAAAAGAAAGCAGGCATCCAGCAAAACCTGTAAGTGATGATGATTGACAACACTGTTTTTGTGGATTAGGTGTCAAAACAAGCGAAGGAGTTTCTGGAGTTTGTTTATGAGGAGCCCCTGCTAGACGTCCAGCAGTTAAACCCGTGTCTGTATGAGCATTGCGAGGCATTGGCGGCCATTCTCAGATTGAGACAGCAGCTCCAGTCTCTCAGGGCTTACCTCTTTAGCTGCCGGGCCACAGTGGCAGAAGACCTTCGCCGCAGGTGAGCGATGCCAGAGTATGAATAGGAAAGATAGGAAAAGTAAAGGTTACTGAAATTTTCATGTGCGTTTTTGCATATTCGTCATCCTTTTCTATCTAAATGCCTGCTACGGATGTAAAAAAACGCAGAAAATCAAACCTGAAAGTTTCAGAGGCAGTATGTAAAAATTTCAGACTTTCATGTGTGCTATTTGCTTAAGCCAGGTTAAACATACCAAAATTGTGAATTTTCATAATGTATGTGTACTAATAATAACTAATCTTATTCTGCTTTGTTATCCAACCACTGTTTGTAATGAACCAGAAGATTACTGAATTATTGATTATTGTCAGTTACTGCAGTATAGTGGTCAACCAGTAATGATGTTTCAGTAGGAAATGTGACTGGGTTTGTGAAACTGATCTCAAATTTGACCAATATAAAACGTATTTATTTTCTCAACTATATAAAAGAGGTTTCAGTAATGTGATGTGTATTCAAATCTACTTTGCTTATTATTGTGGCAAAATGAAATATTATTAAACAACCATGGAGTATGAGCAAAGCTCACTTAGAAGAGTAGAAGTATCAAGTTGTTTAATCATATGTGTGTGATTTTTTTTTTTTTTCGCTTAAGAGACTGTATTGTTGTTAGTTACACCAAAACAGTTGGAGTTATAAAGTCAGTCAGATTAAAGTAAGTTCAGAAATATTTCATAGTTATCAGTGCATGCGTGTATAAATATTTCCTACTTGTAGTAGTCCAGTGATTCTGATTACAGTGTTTGATTTAGGCCAGCAGGGACACACACTGAGCTTTTCCTCTTCCATCTGTTTTGTAGATGGGACTAGAAGTTAATATATTGTGGAACAACATAAATATTTGTGAAGTCTTGCATTGCACATAAAGTAGTGGAAGACTGCCGCTGGTTGCAGTATGTACAAAGAGAGCTTGGTTGTAATATACGTATTAAGCATGTAGCACTAACAAAGTATGAATTTTTAAAAGCTGTTGCAAGGAATGCATTTGGTTGCTGGGAATAAGGTTGCTCCCTAAGCTGTTCTTTAGTGGATTTTTAAGAACCAGGTTCAGCGGGAATGTGAAGGAGCTGTGTTTATGTGAAGGTTTCGGCACTAAAAGGCTTGTCTATGTGATGAATGCTTCATGCTCTTTCCAGGGTCAGTGTGGAGACCACGAGATTGTGCTAAGAGGCCTTAAACATTCACACCATGAGAGACGAAATCTATGTGTATATATATATATGTGTGTGTGTCCAGTGTGTGAAATTAAGTTGTGTGTGTTTGTAGCAACATGCTACAAATTGAAAAACTGATGACAAATGTTTCATTTTGGGGTAAACTAAGGGGAAAATGCAGTTTATTTCTCCTAGTGCCCTTGAGAAACATCCTTGGATTGACAGTGAAACCTCTTTTTGTGGTGAACTTTCCATATTTTTCTATTGAAATAAAGTATGGCAAGCCAAAAAACGTAAAAATAAATAAATAAATAAACTTCAGATGTTGACTTAATGGTGTTGCTAATGCACTCTTAGCTACACGTTCAGAACACTGTTTGTTGTTTGAATCACTGAATTATTGAATGGGCCAGTACCCTTTCCTATGTATTGGCTCCTTTGAACTCCATGGTGACGTAGAAGCGGGATGGCCGTTTGAAGTGCAGACGTGAGGGCTCTAGCAAAGGGAACCTCAGTTTGAACTGAGTATCCTCTCCGAGGTTCATCTCCTTGGAGCGGTCCCAGCTGCCTACTGAGCGGTGACTTTATCTGGCCGCTGTGTTTACGGGGTGCAGCAGCGGTGACCCTAGCAGGAGGCAGAGCTAGAGGGCTAGTGTTTATGGCCAGGCTATTAGCGGGCATCAGGCTAATGCTTTGCTTTTCCAAACAGTGTAGGATTGATGAGGGTGGTGGCGCTAAAATATTACCTTAGCCATTCATTGCCCAGCCGGCATGATCATCAGCGGTTGTGAAGAGGCCCACGAATGTTTACACTAAGCCACAGAGTGAAGGGGGAGAACTGTCACAGTCCACACCATTGAGCCTGATCTAATGCACCTCACTGATTCACAGGGGCATCCACACACATGCTTATTACCTTTGTCTGTACCTTTCGTTAGTTTTCCCTCATGTCTGTGCTTGGGAAACGAGAACCAGTTTTGAAATGCAATGCTATTCGTGGAAATTGCAACACTGCCACTGGATCTGCAGTTCGAAACATACAACATAACCAGCGTATAGTCAATTTGCAGAACTATTGTGACCCAGATCTTTTTAGTGAATCTCAAGCAAACAATGTGACCAGTGTAGTTCATTTGTTGAGTGAATTGTTCTTATGAATTGGTCCTTTGTGCAGTGAATCAAAACCACAGGACGGCCATTGTAAATGTGGCAGTATGTAAATGTGATTGACACAACGTGAGGTTGTATTTATTTTTTAACAAGTGAAAAGTTTGGACAAAAATTTTTGACTCCGTGTGCAAAGACCTTAAGACTTGGCATAGCTCATCCCAAAATGCAAATTCTGTCATCATTTACTAACCCTATGTTTATTCCAAACCTGTATAAATTTTTGAATAATTGAATGAAATATAGTATATTCACTACTGTTTAAAAGGTGTATTGGTGGGAAGAGTTTTTTAATGTTTAAGAAGTTCTTTATTGCTTACTCAGCTGACTGCAGCGTATCCTACAGTTTCTCTGCCATAAAACACTACCTATCCACAGGCAGTAATCAACATACAGTCTCTTGCTTATGTGCTTGCCACCCTCTGATTACTGTGGCTGGATTTGGTTCTCTTTTGTTCGACAACAACCCCCATGTCGCCTGGTTACCACCACTGTAAACACTTACATGTATTTACCCTGAGAACGGACAAAAGACATAGACATGAGCAGAGATGAATTTATGCTCGAGGAGATAAAAAGCCGAAAGATAGACTGTCGCCATAACCAGAAGTAAATGAACACCCGTAGAGACCCAGGTTTCTTTTCACACACTGTCCTGACTTGAACAAGCTTGACAAAGGCAGGCAAATCAGCGTAACAACACATCCGCAGGGATTAAGTTAGGATTTCATCTTGTCATACAGAAGATAGCGCATTAGACCATGGAATCTTGTCAATGCAATATCTTTTCTTTGTCAGCCTTCCTAAGATGTTCAGTAATACCTCACTTGTTGTATCAGATTTGTGGGTATGTTAAGCTTTGAGCTCTGTGGTTTCCAGACTCTTTATAAGGCTACCTCTCTAAGGCCTCAGATCTGTCAGGTGTGATCTGGAAACACTTCAGTGGAAAAAACATATTTTTGATGATAAATACAATTAAAGGCTTTAAATGATGGTTAGAAGCATTCGGCTATATTTGTGGATTCACTAAAAAGAACCATCTCTAAATAGTCTGAGTGATTTTGATTTGGTTGCTTTTAAATCAAAAAGTATATTTCTTTTTCATTAATGAATTTTGTGAAAGTCTTGTTGTCAAGACAGCAAATTTATGTTTTAGAACATGTATTTCGTACACAATAAACAACGTGTGTGCTCTTGATAAAGTATCATTTTCCGTCATACACACAACAAAGCAGCTGTCATCAGCTCTATTTGTCCTAATGACACCTGCTGCAACTCTTGTCTATTGACCCTTAAGCTTTCCATAAACAAATGAAAGAGTTTTCATCCTCAGCTTAGTAAACATCCCACCCCCTGCCTTCATGCCTCAGTTTTGACTTAGATTAGCACCGTAATGATGCCTTGGCCTATTGAGGCCTGAGGGACGAGCTGTGAATGGATATGTCTGGAGTACCGCCATGCTTCTCTTCAGCCAGCAATGAGATTATGGCAGTGAATGAGAAAAATGAAGATCCACCACAATCCCCAAAGCTGAAAAATGAGGTGATGTCCAATGTGCACATCCAAGTGGGCCACATCCACCAATACAAACTATTTTAAATAACATGTGACTTTGTATATATAATATAATAGCTGCATTTACTCCTAAATGTCCCATTATAGCTCAAAACTACCCAACATACTTTCCTCCCATGTCATAATGCCATAAATTCCCTCTCTCCTGTCTCTTTGCTGTGTTTGTGGCCTGCAAGCCTGTATTTAATTGCCAACATCTGTCTGACGGGTTGCTAATGATGGGCCCAAGCTACCGAGGAAGCGGAGTGGATGAACTATTAGTGGGCAGGAGTAAAGATGCACTGGTTTCCAGTGCCAGACTACTTAATCGATCCAATTTTCCAGCCTTTTGTGGTTAAAAAAAAAAAAGACTGAATCCTGTTTAAGTGGCCAGCTATAGTGTCTACACCAATAGCATTGTGTCTGAATGAATTGATTTTTTTGCATCTCCAATGAGTATCATTTCATTAGAGGGATTCATCTGTTCTGTTTGCTTAGTTGTTAGTGGATATTATGGATTAACTAGTGGTGTGGTAAAAGATGATGTCGATAAGTCACAGTTTTTAATTTCGTTTGCTTCTCATAACCACGCATCCTCTTTTTCGTCATCTCACAGTATGCCTGTTGCTTTCCTAGTCCCCTCTTTTTTGGATAATTCTGTGGGCCCTTGAGTTTGTAATGCGAGCAGGCGTGGGTGAATGAGAGAGGGAAAGAGCGAGTGTAGGCCCATGGGAGGAGAGAGGTGAAGAGGGCCATAATAGCCAGCCAGATGGAGAGAGAGAGACAG
This sequence comes from Enteromius viviparus, assembly GCA_032353835.1. Classification (NCBI taxonomy): domain Eukaryota; kingdom Metazoa; phylum Chordata; class Actinopteri; order Cypriniformes; family Cyprinidae; genus Enteromius; species Enteromius viviparus. The sequence continues at coordinate 34,776 of JAUCNO010000406.1, forward strand.
AGCCGCCCCACTTCACCCATAATAAGGGGTAGTGCTTTTAAATGCCTATTTTACAGCCTTTTTCCAATTCAATTGAATTAACCCCTATTTCCAAGCAATTTGGACCCATGTTGTCATGGTTACAGAGGTTGGATCATGGGATACTAGCGTTCCACCTGAAATGGATCTGGATGTATATGTGTGCAGGCTAATGCAGTTATTTTTTTAAAGATATGTGCAGTCTCAATTTTGATTTGAGGTAATATGCATATGCTTTTCATGCTAATGTGATTTTCTTGCAGGATCTTCCCGAGAGAATACCTGCTACAGCATGTGCACCTCTACTCGTTGGCAGACCTACAGCAGGTAATTTGATCTCTTTCCTCTTGTTCTCAGTTTTTGTTTATATATGTACACATGTAAGTATAGGCCCACATGCACCATTTTCATGCTTATTTCATGCTATGTGGGAATTCTGCTATATGGAATAAAAACTGTAAAATAAGTTCGCTGCTGAGTTAAGAGTGCGCAGGTTAACAGAGATTACTTGAGCAATTGTGTAGGATGAAGATGAAGGATTTCCAACTCTGTCCATAAAGTACTAAATTGAAATGTCATTGCACTACATAAAAAATATAAATCCAAATGGTATTCAGAAGCAAATTAGGTATTTTTTTTGTATTTTTGAGAAGTGATTTCTCAATAATTTCAATTTACACAGGTGTCCTTGCATAGTAAACCACAGATATTCATCACTGTAACAACATGATCTAATATATATATATATATATATATATATATATATTTTTTTTTTTTTAAGAAATGATTTAATTCAGCGAGGATGTAATATATTGATCAGTAAATAAGGTAAAAGCAGTAACGAATTCTTTTTCTTTTCTTTTTTTCAAATAACCCAAGAAAATATAATGGTTTTCACAAACATATCAAGCTTAATAAAATACGCTTGAAGAAATAAAATAAATGGTTGACAACCATGACATTCATGCTATTTTGTGTGACTGATGTGTTAACTTTTTTTTTTTCTGGGCCACTGTATGTTCACATTCCTCCTCGTCCCACCTGATTCTGATAAAAGACTTCATCGCATTCACACACACAGACACACACCTGTAGCACACATCATCGCCATGCAGAGTGTCTGTTCAGTGTCATCTGGCAGTGGGAGTTGAGAGGCTGTGAGAGCGAGCTGTGTTTTTCACACCCTTTCTCTCACAACCCTGACGCTCACAGAGTCACTGTAGATCTGTGTGCACCCTCAGTGTCAATGACACATTAACCTCCTGCTTATCACTTTCTGTTGTAAATCCATCAGTAATAAGTTTAACAGGATTTCTGTAGGTCATTAAAAAAACTTTTTTCTTTTTCTTTCCACAGATGAAAGTCTTAAATCTATCCTTAAATTCATAAAATTGTGCCATTAAATGTTGCATTAAAGAATGTTTCTGTTAGTATTTTGTCTTGTTTTCCAATACAAATATCTAAACAACTTTAAGTCAGGATACGTTTACTTGAGATACAGAATGAAGATTTATTCTGTTTCTTTAAATGCTTTAAAGTACAAACAAGCATCTTTAACTTTGGATTTGTTTCTTTTCCCAGAAAACATCTTCATTTAAGCTTTTACATTGAAAAACAAAACAAATTTTATAAATAAATATTTAGTATGATCAGTTTTGTGCAGTGGGATCAGAAGTACAGTAAAGGTGTTTTGTTCAAATTAAGTTTAGATATTTATATTTAAAGAACATATTGGCACATTGTGTTCCCTTTTCATTTATTTCTTACATTTTATTTATTTGATCTTAAGAAGTCTTACATTTGCCTTCATAAAACTTGCTGAAATCCTGGTTACAGCTCATACTTTGATCAATTATAATTAATTTGTTTTTAGCTTATTGTAGCACCAAAATTTTAAATTGAACTACAATTAATGTACATGTACATGCTTGCATTATTTAAATAACTATATATCAAGAATATATATAACTCTGCTCTCATATATTTCTCTCTTCTTTCCTAAGCTGCCTGTTATCATGCCTGAATTTTTGTCACTCCTCCGTTTCTTAGGAATGACCCTTGCCCTTATTTTTCGGTTGCTCTCAGAACATCTATTCTCCTGTCCCACATCCCCTCTCCCTTCTGTCTCCTGGTGGGAGTCTGGAGTCCCACTCTGCCCCATGTTCCCCCCACCCAGCTAACTAATTACTGCCATTCAGGAGCAACAAGCAGAAAAACAAAGCGTGACAGTCCTGCCTCTGCTTCCATTCCATTCTATTCTTCCCCAACATCGCCTGACACTACTTCTCTGACCATTTTTAACATCTTTTACATCCTACACATCAATTACAGCTTATATATTTTTATTATATATGTATTCATTTATTTCAAGTGGTTTATTTATTTTATTTTAATTTGGTTAATTAATTAATTTGCTAAATACATTTTTATTTATTTAAGAATTTATATTTTTGCCACAAAACAAAGCAGTCTCTTTAAACCTTTAACACGAAGTGTGGCGAATTGTAAAAGGAATACTTGCTCTGTCTTTTCCCCACATCTCTTGCTCAGTATTGGGTCTGTGTCTAAGGTGTCAAAAAGTGCAAAATATTTAGTTCTATTCTGTTTATTTTGAACCAGTTATCTTTGCCTTAACAATTTGGCTCATACTTGCATCTTTAAAGTGAAGCGCTACTGTTCTCTGTGGTTCTTAAATGCTCTCTGTACTGTCAGTACTTTGTCCCTCTTCTTGTGTGCTTCTTATTCATGGCATTCGCTGCAAGGCCTTTATTCTCTCTCCCCCACTGCCTCTGTAAGGCCCAAATTTGAGGCATTTCCCATTCACGTCACATTACTTTCTCTTTCAGCTTCTTAATTGGCTTACCTTATTAAGGAGACATTTTCTTTTCGTGTTGCTACTTAATGCCAGTTCCTCCGCAGCTCTGGAATGCTCGCCCTCCGTGTCGAGGTCACTAAATGCTGAACTCCAGCAAGACTCCAAACAATATAGAGTAAAAACAAATGCTCTCCCCATTTACTTTAAACAATTAGCACAGAGTTTTCAGCTGTCTTTTTTTCTTTTTCTTTTTTAAATGACCCCGTTGACCATATTTGTTTGCCCAGAAGCCAGCTTTGTTTGGCCACTGCCTTTTATTGATATCCTCACTGAAATAGTAAAAAGAGTTAACCAAGTTCACCCACACATAGACACAAGTAGCTTTGGTCTTGCCAACAATATGCACTTAATTGAGCTGAAATGACAAGATTGAGGTCCTTAGAAGTTACATATGGGAATCTAAAACATTGTTCTTTGAGGATACAATCATAGCACCGGGTTCACCGTGACCAATGCATTCACATGCTCACATCTATGACGAAATTTCATGCCGTATTTCTCATGCCCACTTCTCTCGAGACCCTGGCAGGCCATCTCTCTCTCACTGCCTCGCACACGCGGGTTGTAATCCTGTTTTGCGAGGCTCTGGCAGGGAGGGTGTTATCCAAACAGAGCTAACACTCTTTTTATCTGTCTAATCTGGGCCCTTTCTCTGCCGTTTAATGGAGCGGGCGAGGACATTAGGGCCAGGGCTGAGGAGGGGATGAAGAAGTAGGCGCTAAACTGTGGTTTTAGGGGATTAAGCAGCTAACGACAAAGCACATGCAAGACAGGAGCAAAAGGTGGGGGGTTTGGAGGGAGCTGATTTGGCAGATGTCACCCATGCCCCCTGCAATAGCAACAAAGATGCTGTTTTTAGTGGGCTACCTTACTTTGAAGCATGTGTTACTTTTTCAGCATAATTTGAATAAAACAATGGCCTAAAAATTAACAAGTTTTAGAATTTCAGAGTATTTGATCTCTCCCTTTTGCTTTAATTAGTCTGTGTCAAGTTTTTACAAAATTGTGCAGTAAAAGTGCTTGTTAAAGGGGATTTGAGATCATCTGGGGTGCATCTTTAGTGCTTCAACTGACCATCTGTATGAATCTTACACATGATTTTTAAACGTTTAATTGTTGTTTAAATGTTTAATGTACACTACTGTTCAAAAGTTTTTAAATGAAGTCTCTTTTAATTCCTAAGCTCAACAGGGCTGCATTTATTTGTAAAAAAGAATTACAGTAAAAAACAGTAATATGGTAAATTATGTATTAAAATGTAATTTATTCCTGCAATAGCAAAGCTACTTTATTAGTGCTAATGGCATTATGTGGTAGAAAAAAACTGATCTCCCTGTGTTTTAGTACTATAACTGTAACCGGTTTTAATCAGTCGAACCTGTGGCTGCTCGTGCATAAATTCACACTTTCACAACTTTGCCAGTAACTCTCTTTAACAGCCCTCTAGCTCTTCACAATCCCTCCCCATCAAGCCTGGTGCAAGCGTATTTGCTGTTTCACTCACCGTGCCTGCTAAATTATTGAAATGTTTAATTACTCCTTCTGTCAGCATTGATCAAGGGGAGTATATATCATCTTTACCAAAGGACGGCAAGTGTGCTCACCCCGCCGCTTTGATTGGTGGCTTGCAGCGTTTCCTTAATAGCTTGCTATATTACTGCTCCACATGGGAAAAGGCAGGGTATTGCCTTCATGCTTCTGTCAGCCCGGTCAGAGTAAAACAGGGGTGTCTGAACTGAAAGCTACTTTGATGGATGGATGGTTAAGGGCCCTCTTGGTGCCTCTACTGAGAAAGCTTGCCAACAGCATCACCTCTATGTTCATTGGGCAATGATAGCGAGTGTTGGTTCTTCTGGCTTGCGCAGGGCTTTGGTGGAATGTGAAGATTTTTTTTTTCTAGTAATGAAATGCTGAAAAGAGAGATAATGAAAATATTTTTAACGCATTTAATTTAAGAATTGTTCTATATTTTTACTGTATTCATTTTCTTTATATTTCTTATGTTTTATCATTTTATCTAGAGAAGCTTCCTTTTAAAGGCACAATTTAAAAATAAAGATTATTATTATTATTATATTCACGAACATGGCTGGGAATCTCACTATTTTTCAGTCTTAATACTTAATATCATTTAAAAATATTGATATACTATATTATAAATATACATCTGCAAAATGTTTGCTATAAAATTGTTTGCTATGTTTTTTTAGCTATGTATTAATTTACAATCATCTGTTTCAACAAATTAATTAATTCAGATTTTCCGATTTTTTTTTTTTTGTTCATAAATCTTATATTGCTATAAGTAGTATTTGAGGTTTATCTCTCAGTCTTAGAGTGCAATACATTAATGCACAAATGCAAGAAATGTACCGTTTTTAATGTACAACCCTCCATTATAACCCTAACTAAAGTAGCTAAACATGATCCGGCAACTTTGGCCATGGCTGGAGAGTCTACATTCCCTGTTCCCACACAAACCTTCCCCTTTTCAACCCATTCTCCCTGCTCACACTGCGTATGTGTGTGCGCCTGCGCGTCTTTCGTGGGAGACCGCGGTGGTCCTTCCTTTATTCTTTCATTTCCCCCGAGCCCTCGCGTCCCACCCTCCCAAGCTCTCCTCTCTGCTCCACTGTCCCCTCTTCTCCTCCTCCATTCTTTGGCTGGCTCCTTGTGGAAGGGCTGAAGAATGCTGGCAGGGCCTTTAATTGGTGTGCTGCAGTGCTGCCAGGTGTAGCCACTTGTCTCTGCCCCCTTGGTGAATATGCACTGGAGGTCTAGGCCCCTTCCCCTGTCTCATTCAGCTGCCCACAATACACCTTCTTCAGCGCCCCGCTTTCAAAGACCAGGCCGATTTTTAACTACTCTGGCCGATAAATGGCATTCACATATTATTTTTTGCAAACAGTCTCCCAAAAGGAATTACCCCACCCTCGAGCCATAGCCAACCCCCCACTCTCGAAGCATTCATTAGTTTTCATGTGGATTCCTGATGTGATGTCTTTTTTTTGTACTTGGCTTCCATTGTCGCATGTTCTTAAGTGTTTGTCCAGTTGCTGAAATTCTCAGATAAACCTCTTACTGTTAACAGGAGGATTACTGTCCATTTGATAATGGAATTTGTTTTTGATTTTTGCATAGATATTTTGAACCTGCTCCTCTCTCATAGCTGTTGAACGCATTTGGTGTTACCCATTTCATGGCAGAATAGCTTGGGTCATGTTTTACACTTCCCTAGGTTCCTCCTCCATACTTTTCCATCCTATTTCTCTGCCAGTTTAAAGCTTATAGGTTAGCCCGCAAGGAATCTGCACCCATAAAAATTTTCCCAGAAAGTTCCATATCCTCTGTTCCTTTGATTTTTTGTTTATTATTATTTTGGTAAATTTGCATGTGCTTTTTTTTTTACATATTTAATGTATTCTACAGAATTTAGAGATTCTGTCTTATAGGGTGGGCTATGACTTGATGGTAATTTGTCAGCCGTTCAAGATTTTGACTGTTCCATTTATCACAGTTTATCACCCTCATGTGATGTTAGTTTTAGTTTGTAAAAGTTTTAGTTTAAATGTTCTATTCCTTTTTAATCATTCACTTGATTTTAAGATGTTCAACAAAACATTTTTTTTTCTTTTACATGAAAAATCTCAATCTCACCACTTTTATTTTCTTACTGTCTGTTTACTTGTCTTCTATAAAACTTTTTACAGTAGTAAGGCTAGAATTAGTGTTTGCTTTTAACGCAATGTTGTGAGCTTTTAATAGTATCTAAAATACTGCCAACTTAACCTTATTTTCCAGCAAAAATAACTATGCGGTGATATATAGTTAACATAAAATACTGTAACTCATATATATTAGTTCACCCTCTTCTGCATTCCACTTTTGTAATGTATTTCTCTTTCTTGCAGGTCATAGATGGAAAGCTTGCTCCATTCCTCTCTAAGGTGATCAAGTTTGCCAGCTCTCACGTCTATAGCTGTAGTCTGTGCCGGGAGAAGGGCTTCATCTGTGAGCTTTGCCACACTGGCCAGGTCATCTATCCCTTCCAGGAAAACGCCACCAAAAGGTGAGAACTGTAGACACCGTTTCGCCTTTAAATGTCTTATGATGATATGAAAGCAGAGATGCTATACAATGGCTAAAGTAACTTTATCATAATTAGTCCCAAATTAATTTGTGTGGATGCATGAAGTAATTTTCCCTCAATGACAAGCGTCCCAGCAGGAACATCACATGTGGACATCAGAGATTTTTTTCTTCACTGATGATGATGATGATGGTTTTGTAATCCCCAGCTGTCTGTCAAATGGTCTGCAGCTCATTGCTGATGAACGTCCTGCCCCTGTCTCATGTTAGTCACACCCAGCGGGTGGTGGGTCGAGGTGTAATGGTGCAGTGATAGGCCACCCTGTGTAAGGGGACAGTTAATCCCTCCAGCATCTCAGCTTTTATCAGCATGCTGTGTGTTGTCCGCTTATGGCCTGCAGCTGATAAACCGCTCTCTGGTCTTCATACCATCAGTGTGACTAGAATCTCTCAGACTCTCCAGCGAAGTGGAGTGCAGTTCCCAGAACAGATGCTGCTGTTTAAACTTAGCTACTCACACTAGCAACACTGATAAAGCCTTAATAATGATTGGATAGGGCCGCTACAGTTACAGGTGCTTTATTTCATATTATAAATATATAAAGTGTTCATTTATTTATTTACTTACAGAAAAAAAAAATATTATTATTGAGAAAATATTCCAAGTAATATCAATCAAACTGCAGTTGGGTTGTTTTGGTTAAATAACAATAACGTAAACGAATACAGGTCATTTAAAAAATTAAAGTTCATTAAAAAAATGTTTTCTTTACATATTAAAATGTTATTTTTATAGCAAAAGCAGGTAACTTTAACAGCCACTTGTTTGTTTGTTTGTTTTTTGCAAAAGCAGATAACTCCAGCACGCTGATTTGCTAAAATGGACTTATTGGCTTCTTTTCAAAAACAACAAGGACACTTGTCGACTTCTGCATTAAAACATGAACTCGCAATGCCTTGAAAGTAGATAATACTGTTATAATAAATAATTCATATAAATTTTCGCTCTTTTTTTAAGTGATGTTTATCAGATTTTGCACATTAACTTTAAATATATATATATATATATATAATTTTTTTTTTTTTTTCTGCTCGTCAAGACTGAATTTATTTGATCAAAAATACAGAAAAAAAAGTTAATTTTGTGAAATATTGCAATTAAAGATAAAAAATTTAAATTTTAATATTCATAAAAAAAAAATATATATATATACAGTGGGTATGGAAATTATTCAGACCCCCTTACATTTTCACTCTGTTATATTGCAGCCGTTTGCTAAAATCAATTAAGTTAAAAAAAAATGTCTCATTAATGTACACAGCACTCCCTATTGATATATATATACAGTATATCTTTGGGGTTTTCTTTACCTCTCTCACTAAGGCTTCGAAAAGCTTAGTTTGGCTGGTCTATCAGCTCTAGGAAGGGTTCTGGTCATCCCAAACTTCTTTCATTTAAGGATTATGGAGGTCACTCTGCTCTTAGGTACCTTAAGTGCAGAAGACATTTTTTTTTACCTTCACCAGATCTGTGCCATGCTACAATTCTGTCTCTGAGCTCTTCAAGCAGTTCCTTTGAGCTCTTGATTCTCATTTGCTCTGACATGCATTGTGAGATGTAAGGTCTTATAGACAAGTGTGTAGCTTTCCTTATCAAGTCGAATCAGTATAATCAAACACAGTTGGACTCAAATGAAGGTGTAGAACCATCTCAAGGACGATCAGAAGAAATGGACAGCACCTGAGTTAAATATATGAGCATCACAGCAAAGGGTCTGAATTAGGGATGTGCATCTCCATAACTGAGGCCGATGCGATACGCATCTCGATGCATAGCCAACAATACGATACATGAAAGATACATTAAGTAGTTAGCGATGCGATGCGATACGATACACCCCTGTTACGATGCAGTGCGATCCGATTTCGATTCGATTCAACA
>JAUCNO010000408.1:0-42570 GCA_032353835.1 Enteromius viviparus
GAGTGTGTCAGCAGTTCCTGCAAGACGAAGACACTGATGCTATGGACTGACCCGCCTGTTCCCCAGACCTGAATCCAATTGAGCACATCTGGGACATCAGATCTCGCTCCATCCACCAATACCACATTGCACCACAGACTGTCCAGGAGCTGGCGGATGCTTTAGTTCAGGTCTGGGAGGATATCCCTTAGGAGACCATCCACCACCTCATCAGGAGCATGCCCAAGCGTTGTAGGGAGGTCATACAGACACATGGAGGCCATACACACTACTGAGCCTCATTTTGACTTGTTTTAAGGACATTACATCAAAGTTGGATCCGCCTGTAGTGTGCTCAATTTTGAGTGCAACTCCAAATCCAGACCTCCATGGGTTAATAAATTTGATTTCCATTGATTTTTGTGTGATTTTGTTGTCAGCACATTCAACTATGTAAAGAACAAAGTATTTAATAATTTCATTCATTCAGGATGTGTTATTTTAGTGTTCTCTTAATATTTTTTATATATTTTTTAAATCTTGCACATTAACATATCAAGAGTCTTATATGTTGCCATTACAGCTTTTAATTTTACATTTAGAGGATGCCATATTGAAATCACATGCCCAGCTGGATACAGTTTGCATTACACTGTGTCTCTGTGACCTTGTATTAATAACTGCTTTCTATCACAAAATTTGGGGCTGGCTTTATATACAGCATTTCTACAATGACTGCTACATTCACGCCACCAGGTGTCAGTATCAAGTAGGCCTAAATAATAGGCCAAGATGAACGCTCTATTGGCCAGCACAACATAAACCAAAAAAATTAAAGAGTGCACGTTTCAGCCAACTAGAAATTTTCAGATGAACTCAGTCACTGAACATTTTTTAGTTGGAGATTTTATTTTTTTAGTAATGTGGGCCTACTTTATATGCACAGCCATGTATCATATGAGAGAAGTCACGCAATCACTTCTGATGCGTGTAAGTACTTAAGGATAAACCCTTTGACTGGTTCTTCTCCACAACAGCTGTGAATGGAGAGTAACAGTAAGCTGAGTTCAAACCACAAGATCGTGTTTACAGAATGAATGAATTAAACCCCCCAGTGTCGTGAGACGGATAGACGTAAAGTAATACAGTGGGTTTTGTGCTGATGCCTCGCTGTGTGTCTTAGAGCGTCTGATGCAGTGGGCTGACCTTCTCTCTCTCCTTGCTCTGCGCTGGGCAGCACTTAGATTTGTTGTACCTCTGCCAACTTGCTCTTCTTTGGAGCCGTCTGCCTGCCTGTCTGTGTGAACCCGCTGACCAGGAAAAAAGGGTTTTTTACCCGCTCCGGACTCTAGAGAGACAATTGTCTGACTGTGTTATCTGTCTGGCACGACCTGCCAAGCCTGCTGACTCTGAGACGGTGGTCCTTGCTTCATTCAGGGACAATATCAAATTGTCTGAAAGAGGATTTTATATTAGCCCTGAACCATTTGGATGGTTTAGACACAATAATATGTTCGTTCATGTTGTTATCATACAGTATGTATCATATACAGTAAACTCATACAGTATAAGATAATATAGGTCATCATTAAAACTGATTATAAAAATCACTTTTTAATGTTAAATTTATCCTCTGGAAAAACAGAATGAATGACAATAATGACTCATCCTGTACTACACCGATTTTATCCAATTAAAAGTTTTTTTTTAAGAACTAGAATGTCCCACCCCCAAAACCACCTGCAACCAATAACAAGAAGCACTCATAGTTAATAGGTATAATGTATGTGACCAAGTCTTATAATTTTTAAGTAAGAGATTAACCCTTTGAAATGCCCCACCCTAACTTCCTGTTAAAACAAGAAACACACAGCATAGAAAACAGTATTAAGTGATTTATAGTCAATTATATATTTTGGTATGAACTGTTACAAAATGGTCACAGGTGAATTTCTCTCAGTTTTACTTTTTAAAAGCACATATATGGACATAAATAATACAATTGTTTAAAAAAATATATTGCTAATTAAATGGAGTCTTCCTGTAATATCTATGAAATGTCCTTCCAGGCATCACACACACACACACACACACACACACAAAAGACCTTTCTGATTAAGTAACTCAATACCATCCACTTCCATGTGCACTGACATTTGTGGAAACACGGTCCTTCATTTAGCATGTGAGACAAGGACTGCAATCATTCTGTCAGCTACCATTAATAATGACTGGACACAATGCTTCTTGCTGGAATTTCATAAACTGGATACTTAGTGAGACAGAGAGAAAGAGACTGTGTGTCTATGTGAACGCACACGTGTTTGTTCACCCTGATGTGTTATCGAACCATCATCAGTCAAATGTTAAGTTTTGCCATTCCTTGTTGCTATGTGGTATCAAGTTTTGCCTCTGTTTAAATATCCTCCTGTGATTGACGCTCATGTCGGGTGAAAGTGGTGAAATCAAAGGTTTATGGGAAACCCATCACCATTATTTCATACAATAAGAACAAAGTCATGGTGGGTCCCGGCCGCTGGGAATGTCATCTGTGTAAAACATTCGACTTGTTTTCCACACCAACTCTCGAGCCTCACAGGCAAGTCTGTTCTGATAGGAACATCCGGGGGGGGGGATGGATTTATCATACAAGCTGTTATGACAAATCCATGTCTGCAATGAAAGTACAAAATCATCAATGGACTGTAATGTTAAGCATTCAGTGCTTCCAAATACTTGCCCTTTGTTAGATGAGTAGATGCTCAGTGAACCTGCAAACAGGGAAGCCTCTGCTGTAAATGAAGATGAGGCAGGGTTGGGGATGCTCTCCCCTGCTGTTGGCACAGGGGATTGGGTGGGGTGCCTCTCTACCCGCTGCCTGGCACTGGGCATTTCCAGGAGTGCGTCTTTGCCAGGCCTCAATTACGGGGGAGTCATCCAGAACATATTGAAGCAATTACAGCTCCATATAAATCAATATGCTTCTGCTTAAAAAAGTGATCTGATCCCAGCACGCTCTGGATCCAGTCTCCCTCAGGTCCATTTTGATTTCTCTCCCCTTTTCTCAAGGCAAGAGCATTATTTCAAAGTTCAGGAGTGATTTAAGTCACTTGAATGGGGCTGAGATTCAGTCAGTTTCACATTTTTTCATGTAACCATTAACCTGAGCCTTATTAAGTCAAGTTGGGCATTGGTAGGGGCTATAAATATGAGTCAAGTTGATTGGCAAACAAGGACTTGCTCTTAACTCATTAATAATTTAATTTGGAAAAAATTGAAATCATGTTTCATTCATATTTTGCATGTTTCTCGTTTCATTTCAGTTCTAAATAGTGCATAAAAAAAATCAAATCCAAGCTAGTATTTCAATAATTCCAACTTGGATTGATTCAAATCCATTCAGACCAATCGTTAGCTATCCACATCATTTGTTATATTTCGCCATCGTGTGTAAAAAAAGTGGTACTACAGCTTTATTGATTAGTGTCAGCTTCACAAAATTAGTAACGACGGAACAAAAGCTTGACTATAAATAAATAAATAAATAAATAAATAAATAAATAAATAAATAAATATATATATAACAACGATACAAAAGTACTAGGCTTGGTGTAGTTGACAGTAATGTACACCTGAGTAATGACACACACAAATTTACATAAATCTATACAGCTAAGATACCACCATTTCTGCTTATTTCACGTGTTTTATATAAACACACACATACACTTTCTGATATTTAAATAATAGAAGATGTACTTTTTTACTTAGAAGACATTTTCATTTTGTGTGTAGTAGCCTATTTGTTTGAAAGAGCAGCATGAATGAATTAATGATGTCTAAAGTAAGTAGGGCATGTTATAATGATGAATGTGTGTAAAATGTGTTCATAGGACAGAGCAGAGGGAAGTGAGTCATATATCATTACAATACACAGTCCCAGCACTCCTCTCCTTCATCTATGGGTGCTCTATACCTTCAGTACAAAGACAGTACACACTTGCGTTGGAAGCATTGTTATTAGCTAAAAACAAACCATTAGAATATGGCCGAACTTAAAGGAATAGTTCACCTCATTCTGTTCCAACCCTGTGAATTTCTTCTGTTGAACATAAAATAAGATCCCCAGTGACTTCTATATGAACTTGAGGATACTGAATAAATTATGACAATTTAATTTTTTGGTGAACTTAAGTTAGTGTTCTAACTCATGACAGCAAGTTATTATTATTATTAATATACATGACTGAACATTATCATGTATATTAGGCAGACCTACAAAGAAGAAGAACCAAATAAACCAAGAATGAAAGCATAATACATTGTTTTTTAAATGTATTTTTATTACATAAATCACATCACAAATTATTTAGAACATCACTAAAATACTTTGGCAATTAACAAGAATAGTATTACATATAGCTAAATCTATAATATTTATTTGTGCTTTTGTAATTGTTATAATCTTACTCCTAACAACAAACGTCATCAAACCAGAAATGATGGCTCAATCGTACAAACATCTTCAAACAAATATATTTTCAGGTTCCCTTTGGGTGCAAAAAGGATCTCCATGTTAACTGTATCTCTGAGTGTGCTTGGATTGGAAGCATTTAAAAAAACCAAACATCTGTATTGTCAGCTGAAGGTAAACATTACTACGGTAAAACTTTTTTAGATGTTAAAAATAAACATTAACATGTTATTTTAAAATATTTTAACAAGTTTTAAAAAATAAAGTTCTACCCACAACAACTTACTACCTTAAATATCTATAAATATCTTTCATATGTTTACGACCTTGTGCAATATGACAATAAGTAATGGCATATTATTACCAGCATCAGTAATGAAGTTCATTTATAGTTCCACTGAAAGCTGAATCTAACTATACAGGGAGAAAATATCTTATATGCTTCATATAACAGCAACATCAACTAGTTTTAATGAAACTAATGGTCACAGCTGTGATCTGCTGGTTATTTATGATTTATTAAAACAGTGACCATTAGGAGGCATCTGAGTGATTTAGTGTGCTAAAGAGCAAAATATTATTGCTAGACTAGGATTTAGTTAGGTGGTAAATTTGTTTAAAACAAAATATACATGAACGTGGCGAGTATTTGTTCCATAGAGCCACAAATAAAGCTTTTTTGTGCATATGCATGTTTTAAATGTTTTAAAGAGCTTGAGGTGTCTTTAAACGATGCAAGACCAGTCACTGGGGGTCCGTCCATACTGAAAAAAGTACAAAGATTAAAACAGAATGACACAGTATGATTGTCCAGTGTGAGATGGAAAAGATGAGGTAAAATTTTTGCAAAGTTTTTGCTCTTGTTGAGGTTGCCAGAATAATTTTTTTTTTAATTGTAAACCCCATATACTGTATCAAGCAAAAAAATTATTCCATTTTGTCACATGATGGCGCAATAGCCCACTTTTTAAGGCCCCCTTTGGTCCCATTACAAAATAAATCACCAAAAATCAAAAATTGTTTCACCATGCCAGCTAATAAAATAGTATAATTTTCTGTCATGTTACTAATATTATATACACTAAATATTAAAAGGTATATTAAGAAGAATGAATAAACAAATTAATAAACTATAGGAAAAAAACAAAACAGAAACGTCTGGCAGTAAAATATAAATTTCTAAAAACAATTCCATAGAAAATTTCAGAACGAACATAGTATGAATGCATTTGTTTTTAAGCACATTTAAATGCACATTCAAAGATGTCATTATAAGCTGTGTTAGTCAACCGTGAGTTTAACTTATACTAATTTAAAACCATCTTGAAATATTTGTTATGTTCTAAACCAGGGTTCCTCAGATCTTACACTAGAGGTCCAATGCACTGCAGTGTTTAGCTCTAACCCTGATAAAACTCACCTACCTGTGATTTTCTAATGATCCTGAAGACAATGATTAGCACGCTCGGGGTGTGTTTGATTAGGGTTAAAGCTAAACTCTTGTGGGCCAGTTTTGAGGGTCCCTGTTCTAAACACTGTTTCAAATGCCTCATATAGGCCTATAAAATGTTGTGCGTGGGGTGTCTTACCTGGATATCCGTGAGCTCTTTTAGCAGCCTGGAGGCAAGTGGAGGAAAACTTCCTTCACATGGAATATATAGATTCTATACAGCAAAAAATTAGTATTGGTAAGACAACGTCGTTACAAACAGGTATGTTTCGCCAGTATGTTTTGATACTGAACCAGCGTGCAGTGCTCTAACCATCCAAAACAAACTAAACTCACCTCTCCCTGATACAAGATCCTGCCAACTGGACTAACAACACATGCGGTTCCAGAACCAAACATCTCCCTCACTCGGTTTTCCTCCAGAGCCTGCCGCAGGTCAGCCATGGTCAGATAGCGCTCAGATACTTTGAACTCACCCTGTTAAGTAAAATGTAACGTTGAACTGACCACTCCCAGAAAAAATGTCACAAAATGCCCTTGAAAGAGATAACTTTTTACCATATTTACCCCTAAAAGTGTCAAAGTTGTAACTCAAGGGATCGTTCATCCAAAAATGAAAACAATGGATGATATTGTGAAGAATGCTGGTAACTCCACAGTGTCAGTTCCCGTTGACTTTTTTTGTTCATACAATGGAAGTCAATGGGAACTGACACTGTCCAATTTCCAGCATTCTTTCCAACATCATCTATTGTTTTCATTAGAAATGTTTACTTTCCTCAAAATAACTTATTTTGTGTTCTGCAAGAAAGAGAGTCATACAGGCTGTGGAACGAACAGGGTAAAAGTGACCCATAAAGATCATTATTTGCACTTTTTGTTCTGAAAGTACGTCATAGACTTGGTTTTACCCATTTGTGAGCAAGTTCCAGGATGCTTTGTCGTGTAACGCCCGGCAGAATAATGCCATCTAAAGGGGGTGTTGCAAGCTCCTCCTCTGGAAAGAAAAACAAATAAATGAATACAAATTTGTCAAATACCATTTCAGTCTGTAATGAAGAAGTTGCTGTAAACAAATGTTTTCTTTCAGACCACTAGTAGACAATCTTTTGTCTGCCATGAAATAGAAATAAATGAAAAGGTCTCCCTTGCTACAAAAACACTGGAACTCTCGTCCCTATAATATTAGGCATGCAGAATCTTTAAATCCTCTCTGAACTGTTTTTTTAGACTTGCTGATCTGATTTGTGAGGTGTTAGGGGAAGGGGTATTGTTTTTCTCTTCATTGTTTTCGAGGTGTTTTACTTTGACCTCCATAAAGCTTTGACTTCCACATAATCTGTATTTTCTGTTAAAGTAAATATACATAACCAAAATACTTCATCTATCACAACAAACAATCACCTCCTTTCTCATTGATCCAGTGGAGGAAAAGGTTCATGGTGCCGACCTCTGTTATCTGATGGTTATCCCCATACAGCCACAGAACCTGCTGACAGCCGTAATCCACTGCCTCATACTGGGCATAGATAGATGCGCCATAGTTCCTAAAAAATAGAGATTTCACACATTGTATCTTCCTCACAATCAAAGATCTGTCTTAGCCCTGAAAAACCCCATTGTCTTGTGCCAATCTAATTCCCTCCTAAATTGATTCAGCACTGACTGCTTTGCCGAGACTCTCTCCATATGATTTTTCTCATGTGAGAAGTTTTAAAGCAAGGCTGCAAAGATTTAAAACACGGCTTTTAGCACACACAAATCCGAAAATGTTACTATGAGGCTTTGGTATTAAACCAAGCTTGCACACATTTGGATCAAGGCTAAGAATGTGGCAACAATGCTGCTCATTCATTTAGTGTTTTGTAGAAAAATATTGAAATATGTCTTATTCATCCACTCACCCTCCCATCTTGCAGTCTCCTGTCCCTCCTCGCCATGCTCTGATGTATTTAGAGTCGGCCCACAGAGACACTGGTTTAGCACCCGTGCTGAAATATGAGCCCACGGGACTAAGGATGACAAAAAGCAATGCCTTGTTGGGCTTCTTGACACCAAGGGTGGGCTGCTCACACAGGCATATGTAAAGAAAACACAACATGTTTATGTAATGCAAAAGTATTTTTTAACCTACAGCTGTCATGGATTTGCATCTTAGATGTTTTCAAGGAGTTGTAGTGTATTTTTTTTACATCATAATATTTGAATGCTAATTTACCATATTATATTGGCAATTAAAACATTAAAATAATTATTTGTAATAAATGTTATTATCAAAAAAGTATAGATAGATAGATAGATAGATAGATAGATAGATAGATAGATATGAAAACCTAAAAATGGTCAAAATGAGATGATTGTGAGAATGAGTGTTTGTGTAGCTCTAACCTCAGTGCCCAGGAAGGTGGGACGGATGTACAAACTGGCAGAGTCTGAGTGAGGAACCCAATCCTGATCCACCTCCACCAACTTCCTGATGCACTCCAATAACTCTGCACAATCAAAACTCTACAGAAAAACAAGAAAATGAAAAACAGAAGTGTAGTTTTGTCTGCATTTAGAATAAATACTGAATGTGGATGCAGTAAAGATGTGAGAAACGCTAGTCTTACAGGCAGGCAGGCCCTGTGGGAGGACTTCAACATCCGCTTCATGTTTAACATGGGTCTGAAGAGACGCACTTTGTTATCTAGCCCCCGGTACGCCTTCATACCCTCAAAAAGCTGCATACAATACATATTTCCATTTAAACATAAATAAACGCCATTTATTAACTGTGGAAGGTCAATGATTTTTATATAATTCCTAACCAAACAGATGGTGAAGACAGACCTGTACAGAGTAATGCAGAGCAGAACAGCCTGGATGTATGGACAGGTTCCCAAAAGGCTGGATGTGCGGCTTCTGCCAGCCGTCATCAACGCTCCACTCAATGGTAAGCATGTGGTCAGTGAAGACCGTCCCAAATACAAGGCCATTCGGTTCAGGTTTTGGCTTTTGGGTCTGTACTAACTGTATCACTGTTTCTGCGGCCTAAACAGTACACAGCCAAAAATACTCAGCATTAGATGATACAACACACCAGCCAAAAACTTTTTATAGTCACAGAATAGGGTCAGTCTGTGAAATCCATCTCTCTAGCCCTCTATTTACTTCTATGGATCTCTCTGCCTGACAGAAATGCACTCAAACTCTGAGATTAGACACTCTCACAGATTACATGTTCCTTCAGCAGCCCTCTGTAATCCTAGATTATGGTGGAAAGGTGAGCTCACTGGCCTCTGCGTTTATTAGCAAACCCTGATAGCACACAAACATCTAAAAGAAGTGCGTGTTCACATCTGGAAGATGAATTTTTTGGGGTGTTTGCTCATATGCAATAACAGATGTCCTTCAGACAATTAGAGTATGTCTTAAGGATGTTTATGATTTAGAATGTATGTAAAACTGACATCTTTAAGACCTTTTCTCAGATGTTGGTACACAGCAGATGCTTTTCAGATCATCTAGCAGACGTAAGTGAGCTATCAAGGTTTGTTCAACTGCAGCACAGGCAGAAATCTTCAGGAGAATAAACCTTGATTAAGAAATAAAAAATTAAACATTTACCTAAACATGAATATTTTATATATTTTATACATATAGTAATTATTATATATATTATATTATATATTTAAATGGATGTCCATCTTCTCTCTCTCTATATATATATATATATAGAAAATAAATGGAACTATAAGCAAATATGTAAATATGCAAAAATATGACATGTTTAAGTGTCTCTAAAGTGTTCGAAAATGCTGTTTTGTCCTGCTGGTTATCAGCATTACATCTGTCTTCATTCATGGATTGTCAATTAAAATAACATCAGCTCTTTGAGACAATGTTATACTGTTAGATTTTCAGATGCTGACTCATAAAGCAGCACGAATCTGAGGACCGTGCTGTCTGACGCCTCAGTTTACGAGTGCTTGGTGAGTACCTCACTACAAATATGCTAGATCCAATTAAACAACTGTCTGTAATCTCTGTTGAGTCTCGGGAGCAATCATGTTGGCAGATTTACAGTGTTGGTCAACAGGAGTACTATTACCGTTGCTGATGATAGTGTTTTGAGCACTTTAGTTAGTATGCTAATTAGTACTCTTACATAGTATAAAGAATGATCGGAAACAGTGCTTTCTTAGAAAGCTATAATTTTGTTGAGGTTTCACTGTAATGAGAGCTGCTTTTGCCGTGTTTGACCTCATATAGTCCCTTCAAGAAGCTTAAATGCGATTATCCTCATCAATAGACAAACAATACTCTGCATGGTGCCGTGATGAACTCAAAAATAAACACCTCCGCAAAAAGCCTTATTGTAGCAGCAGTTCACACGTTTCTGCCTTTTGAACTGAGACTTTATGTATGAGGGATTAGAAAGTATGTTCTTTAATGTAAAAAAAAATTATAATAATGAGGGGTGCAAAAAGCATTGAACTATAATTTGTCTCCCATCAATTTGATTCATCTGTTTAAGACACACAAAAAGAGAAATTTTGCAGAATGTACTTGCCGCTCTGTCCCACGCGATTACAGTGAATGACTGAAATGTAAATATATCAGTATCATTACAGCAATGCCTGAATCATCATTTTTACCGGTGAAAGAGTTGATTTGATTAAATGATGTTTTCAAACTCAACTGCATTTCAGTCTGTTTCTCACACAGAGCTATCATATGACTTATAATATTATGCACAACTCAATATGGACTACATTTAGGATATTCCATTGTGCTTGTGTGTCATTTGTAAGCTTCATTGTACATTCACTGTGATGCAAGAAAAAAAGATATTCCTTAAAGTGTCTATTTTTATGTTCAGAATGGGTTCATTGGGGTTTATAACAACATACATATGGCATAAATGTAACTTTTTGAGTGTTCTTTACTAAATACCCCTTTTTAAAAAAATGGTATATCTTTCCCTCATGCATATAATATAATTTGGAAAGCAGCCACCAGCCAGAGGCCTAATTGCAGATATTTGACAATAATACTATATTTACTGTATGTGTTGAAAAGAACTCAGGCTTAATCACCACCTGAGTCAGAGAAAGGTAGAGACAGACAGAGAGCATGCCCAAAGCCAAGCCAAGCTTGATTGACAGGGCTTACAGTGATCTGAGAGACTGGATTCTCTTTTACTCGGCACGGGACCTCTTGGAAGAGCTAGGACCTTTCTGCTAACTGCCAGAAAGAGGGGTCCAAGGTCACTTTTCGGAGTCATGGAGGTCAAAATATGCTAAGAGAAAAGACTCAACTATGACAATATAGCCACTCACAATGCCCTAGTTACACTATGAATTTTGGAATATGCGGACACTGAGACAACTTTAAGAAAAGTGGATTTATTGAAGAAATAATCAAGTTTTGAGAGAGGAGGAGAGTTTCTAACTGTCGGTGTATCAATCAAGAGTCAGAATGATGCCATTGGACATTTCGCTAAAGGCAAGTGCTGTTTATTACAATATATACAGTAGCGAACGTTCGAACTGGATCAAAACAATTTATCAAAGTTGTCCTTAAACATAAAACAAATATTAGGGACACTTTGATAAAAATGTTTTACCCACTTCAAATGTTGATTATTATATATTTTTTTGTATCATATGTGTATAGTATGCCTTACCTTAAAGCTTGAGGCATTGCCAGCCACATCATTATTTTGAATTACCTTAAAGGGATCAAAAATACAACATATAATTAAAAGGCATCAGCACATTTTTAGTGTTAAATTTTAAAACATCTGTGAAGTTCTCTGGTGTCTTAAGTACCTTAAAAAGTGAAGGAATGTTACTTAAAGTGCTGATTCTTTTCTCTTAATAATATTCATTACTGAATGAATAAGCAAAGTTGCTCTTACAGTACATTTCTATGCTCTTAACAATGTCTTCCCTTACAAAATATATAGTATATCACTTTATTCGGCTAAATTGAGTCCTCTTCGTGTTGTAATATGTGCAATAACTGAGATATAAAAAACCAAGATGAGTTTTTAAATATACATACTGTCAAAATATAGCCCTAATTAAAAACCCAAGAATCTAGTCAAAAACATACATACTTGAGTGAAAGTTAAAAAAAAAAAAAATATATAAAGCATAAAATAAAATGAAATAAAAATGTCCAGTCTGTCTACAGAACACACCAACCTCTGTCTCTAAGCTGAAACCTTTATTTTTAGGAGAGCTGTTTATAGAGTGATCACCAACCAAGTGTAAGTGTTCAGCAACAGCTATAATTACAACATATTTCTTAACGTCAAAGACTTAAGGTCAAAGCTGCGGTAAATGCTAAAAAGGATGACTGAGCATACGTATCTTGAGTTGGACTCATGCTACAAAACATTATCTGTGAGCATCACTGGTTTGTAATCTTGGTGGACAAAAAAAACCCCAAAAAACATTCAAGTCATGATGACCTGTGAAAAATACACTTTGTACTTCGGAAGTCTAAATGAAGAAGTAAAAAGGATTATTTTGCCTTATAAATAAAACAAGAGCAAGCATTCAGTTTCAATAACACTCAAGTGCAAATGATCCGAAATAAAACGTAAGTAGGCTATATGACGACCTTATAATTATGACCTTTTTACTTTGGAGGTCTAAATGAAATCTATAAGGTGCAATTATTGTTAATTTTAAATATCCACAGACCCCTAATCCAGTGAAACCCCTTAAAAACTTATATCTTAATAAGTATAGCAAAAAAGTACTTTACACCCCAGATGAACTTACCCACTTGGACATCATCACGTTCGGTCATGAACTGAACTTGAAGTGACTTGAAGCATGAAATGATATGTGAGCGAGCTGGTTTTTAGTGACCAATCAGCTAGGTTAAATGAAAGGCACACCTCCATGTAGTGACCTTCATTGCACTTGCAATGTTTACAGCACTTTACACATTGAGGTCACAGTGAGCTAGAAGTGTAACCTCACAGTGCACTCGCTGTGTGCTCATACGATGGTCACAATGTGATGTCACAGTAAGCTACAGGTGTAAAGTAACACAGCGCACTGACTGTGAGCTCATATTGTGAGACCACTGTGATATTGCTGTGTTTAACTCTCATTCCGTTATTTTAGCGTGAATTCACTGTAGTGCTGGGAGACCACAGATCATTTCAGTATAACCAGGCTGAATCATTCATGATTCCTTCAAATCATGATAAATAAAGCATTAGTGCCTAAACAACGTAGACAGCATTGTGGATTGAGAGGAGATCCTAGTTAAATACACTTCTAACTAACATAGCTTATATTTTATTTCCATCAACAAAATATACAAAAATAAATAAATAAAATTCCTTTATTTATTTGTATTATTTTCCAGCTTGGCTATGGCATTTGACCTGCTTAATATTTTTAATTCCCAATGAGCTCACATAATACTCACAGTATGAATATGACAGTATGAAAATGATGTTATGTCACTTTGACTGGGAGAACAATTGTTACTATTCAAAATAATTGCCAAATAACTATTTAATAAACAATCTTCATATTTTGTATTTATATAATAAACAAAATATATACATATAAAAGTTAAACAGTGGATTTACGCTGTTAGCGTAACGTAATAGTATTCCACATGTAGCTAAACATTAAATTGCAACTGGAATTTTATTTTATTGACTAAAAAAGCTTGACAGGGGACTTTGCCTCCCCATTTCATTAGTCTAGTGACGTATAAGTAACCTACATCATTATGTGCGTAACCACAACGTGCATCTGACGAACGCAAGCATACATAGCCTTTAGAGATAATATAGACGTTATATAACATATAGCACACACGACATATTTCCCATTTAACAAAATGTATCGTCTAAGCTGTTGTCCATTTCAAAAGCAATACAGAATAATGCGTTGAAAAATGTGAAAACCCTTACGCCACAACAGATATTTCCTTAATCTCCGTTTTAACGCACACACGACCACCGAGAGCGCGCGTGCCGATATACACGGTTTTATGGAATAATGTGACAGGGTTAAACTACATTTATCAGACACACTACGGTTAAAACCATAGTTTTATATATAGTGAGGTTGAAACGCTGTTAATGCGATGCGCGCGCCTTTACCTCTTGAGATGATGGTGAGCTCGTGGCTGATGCAACGCTCGCCATGATGAAATGTGCGCCGTCTGTAAACCTCTTACAGATTACACCATTTCAAAGCCACTGAGCTAAAACCAACAAAGCGTGCTTGAAAGTGTGCTATGACGAAAATGCACACTTTGTGCAATCATTAGAAATTATGAACTATGTGAATGGAAAGAAAACCATGATACTTTAGAAAAGAATTATGGGATGGATACTATAATGGTACTTGCCATGGACGTTAATTTATTTAGACAGTTTAAAATCTATTTTTAAATAAAAGCCATAGAATCCTGATAACTGGCCCCTTTTTCGATTTTAATTTCTCCCAAGACAAAAAAAATTTACTAATACCATCACAGCAAGTTCCTGTACATTTCTTTATTTTAATGTATAGTAGAGCGGAAAGGATTGGATTGTAATAAACACTTCCAATGTGCATTTATTTGAGACATTTTTTTAAATAAAATGCGCATTGCAATACGCACTTATTTGAGTGAAAATGTGAGGGATCAATAAATCAGGCGCCCTCTGTCAGTTGTAGTTCCATTATTGGACGCACGGTGTCAGTGCGCCGCAGGTTTTTTTACGGCCTTCAGTCAGCTGTTAGGCGCTTCACGCGCTAGTGTTTGTGAACCGACCGAGGCGGTAACGTTTGAACAGATTCAGGTGTGTTTGTTTTTCCCAACCTTGGCGTCTCAATATCTGGTTGTCCCCTATAAATGTTCTCTAAAGATAACAGAAACTCCACAAAAAACGTGTCTGTCAGTTTGTGTGAAGTTTATGTTTGAGTCGCCGTCAGTCGGATTTTGACAGGTTGGTTTGCTGGATTGCTTTTTGTCTGTTTTTCGGTGTGTATATATAGAATAGAATTAGATGTTAATAATATTTTGAGAGCTTTACACATCTATCGTTACTTTTTCACTTCATCCATAGAATGGTAAGCAAATAATGCTATGACCGATTACGTTAAACGTAATTTACATTTATATTGTATTGGCCCTATTTTTATTTATTTATTCTTTTACATGTATTTTTATTTACAAGCACTATCACGAGTGTTTTTTTATAGTCTGTAATTCTTTTAATATTTTTTTTTTACACCAATTTATTCAGGCATGCAGTGGGTCTCTGTAAGGGGGCAAAGTTAACGTTAGGTGTTTGAAATCATATGACCTGCTAAATACTGTTCTTTCTGTCTAAATGAGGCCATTTATAAAATGTGGCCTGAACCACAAAACCAGTCATAAAGATATATTTTTTAAATAAGCTGAATAAATAAGCTTTCCATTGATTTATGGTTACTTTTGAAGTTGTCCAAATGAAATCCTCATCAATGCATTACAAGTCAAAACTTAAGTTGTGCTTTATTAACAGTAGGAAATACACAACATCTTCATGGAGCATGATCTTTACTTGTGCTAATCATTTTTGGCATAAAATAAAAAAAATCTTTAATTTTGACCTATACAATGTATTGTTAGCTATTGCTATAAATATACCTGTGCGACTTATGACTGGTTTCGTGGTCCAGTGTCACAAATGTTGTACTGATACCATCCTAAATTTGATCTTGCGATCGTTTCTCAAATATGCAAACATGTGATTCATAAAATGAACGTACGCACCGAAAAAAACTGCAGTACTCCAAAAAGAAACACCTGAGCACTTCTCCATGTCAAGGGCAGTTTTTACAAATAGGAAAGTTTGCTGTGGATTTTAGTATACGCACACTGATCAAGTTTTTAACTTGTGTCTCTTATGTAGTTCGAGGCTTTCTCTCTTTGCTCGCTCCAACATGGATGTCGGAGTGACACCAAGAAGGCACAACCCCGTGGACAGCATCTGCCGCAAACTGCAGACCATCCAGAGGCGAGATCAAGAGGTTAACTCGCCCTTTCAGATCCCTAAATTCCAGTCCAGCAACTACGACAGCCCTCACTCGGGTTTGCGCCTCAATCTGGAGGCCATCCTGAAGAAGCGTACCGTCCGAACTGACGGAGACTCTGACCACGATTCATCAGGGAGCATGCTGACCCCCACAGCTTCCCCAGGACTGGGGTCTGCCGCCAACACCCCTCGTGCTCCCATTACACCTGGCAATGCCACTTATACCATTACCAGCACGTTAGGGGAGAGGAGAAATACAGCAACGTACAGCCGGCCATTTCGGCGTAACTGCTCCACCCCGGCAGCCCAGACTGGGGACAATTACTTTAACTTTACCCCACGCTACTCCACACAAACCCTACTGCAGGGGCCTGACACAGAGGTGAAGACCTCAAAAATTCCAACTCCTGGCTTGTTCTCGTATAACTTGAACTTCTCTTCAGATATTTCTAACATGGATAGCGAACTCGTCTACCCGGCCCTCGTGGTCAAGAGACTTTCACTGGGCGAGGGTAATGAATCATATTATATCTTGTATTTTTGCTTTATAGCATATAAATCCTTTTGACATTATAAATGTTTTGCTAAAACCAGTGATCACACGGTTTTGTCGGGTTTTGAACAGGATCTCTGTTTCCCTCTGAGCCCAAGAAGGAGAGCCTGGCTGAGGTCAGTTTGATTTGTGAGGAAGACCTGTTGGATACTATTTTTCAGGCCTGTGACACACAGTGCAGAGGTACATACATCACCCCTTCATTGCTTTTATTATATTCTGAATTTGAACAAACTTGTAACCCTAAAAGTAATCTTGGTCGACACGTCTCCACTTCCTTCCATAATAAAACATTAGCCTAAACAGCACAGTATGACCACTCTCATCTTGCAAAAATGTCCTCGTTTGGAGCCTGAGTCGTGTTTAGTAGTAAGTCCCGTCCATATTCCTGCAGACCACATTATAGTCACTATAGTAATTTCAAGGCGAATTTCGAGGAAGAAAGATTTTTCCATGCATATTTCGCACTGGGAATATGAAACGCTGCTTGGTTTGTTAGCTACTTTTGTTAGCTGTAATTTATACATCACTACACTATAGCAAATGGAAAAATCAGATGTTCACTAGTCAACAAGTGCATCAAAAGCTTGCCCTAACCAAAATGCGCTCTTTTCTTGGGATTATTTTGTCAATTCAGTTAAAATTTTTGACTACTGTGCGCCTGCTGGATAATTATTCTTAAAATAATTCCTTGGGTCGGTTTCCCGGATAGGGATTAGATTAAGCCTTTACTAATTTAGGACATTTAAGAATTTTTAGAAACATGTCTTACAAAAATGCATTATCTGTGAGCATTTTAAGACACAATAATGTATTTTAAGATATCTCAGTGCAAGCCTTTACCAGTTTAGACAGCTCTTAACATTTATTTTAATGTAGGACAAGTCTTAAACCCTGTTCGGGAAACTGCCTCCTCGTGTTAATCAGCAAATTAAAATTATTTACATATTAATTGACATTAAAAATCATCAATTTTAGTTTAATTTAAGGTTTACAAAGACATTTAATTTTTCAATTTTCTTTATAGAATAACTTAATAATAAACTGTAGCCAATAAAGCTGCAGTCACATTAAACTTTGGCAATTTTTTGTGGGCAAAGTCGGGTCATTGTTGTAGGTATCCACGCAATGCATGAGGTCTAAGGATTTACCCTTGCAGATTTTGAGTTTACCTGAGCGTTTACTTGAGTTTCAAGTTGGTCTGAATGCTTCATTGAAAAGTAACTTCAATGTGAGCTGTGTTTCATATATTGCTATACTATTAATTATCTTTTCAGCACATGAGATTTCACTGATGTGACTACCTCTTAAGACCAGGAATGTGTGTTAGAATCACTCAGATTTTGATATCTTATAGATTTTAACTGCTCCTTTCCCCCCTGAGATTCACAGATGTTATTCCGCAGCGGGTTATGAAGCTAACTAATATTACAATACTTGTGTTTTTATTTGGTTAAACTCAAGTAACCTCTAAGAGCATCTGAGAACACTGACTCATTCAAACCCAGCAGCAGAGATGCTTCTTAGCTTTCTAACCTAGAGGCAAACACCATCTGATCAGCCCTCCTCTCTCTGACCTGATGTGCTTTCTGTGCTAACACGACACAAAAGCTGCTTCATTTATAGCCATGCTTTGTATATGAGTGCAACAGCGATTTACTGTAGGTAATTGCAAAATGTTTTTTTGAGCATGTTAAAAGAGATTACAACAGACTTACAGTATATAAAAGTTTGTGTGATACTGAATACTGTGCAGACACACGGTCATGGTGACTCAGAACAAGTAGGCGTTGCTTTGCAAACTTTCTGTTTGAGTTTTTTGTTGGGATGGCATCTGACGAGACCCAGATCCTGTATGACACCAGCCACTGTAACCATAGTAACAAATTTTTCTGTTGCAGGTAAAGTCTATGTATCGCACATTGTGGACTTCTTGAGACACACCACTTGCCGCAGTTCTGAGGACAGTGGCCTAGAGGAACTCTGCAATATGCTGGACCCAGAGCACAAGGATATCTCCATAGACCTGGACACATACCATGCTATCATGAAAGAGTGGATTGATGATTGCCGGAACCAGGGGTATTAAGAGACACACACACATATATATATATACTCTATGCTTACAGCGATCGCCATTGATGCACTATAATAAAGGCCTTTTTAGCTTGAGAAATAGTGCACAGGACAAAAAAATGAAGAAAACTGATGGTTGTTTATCTCATGATAATTTTGCCAAAGGCTCTGGTCAGTTAACAGGAAGCAGTTGTTTTTGCAATCAACTCTGTGCGGTATGTCTTTTGTAGATGTTGCCAACCCAACCAAAGACACATTGCAGATTTTCATCAGTCTGCTATTAATCCACAATCAGTTTTGATCACAAGGCCTTTCTTTCCAACATTTTCCTCATGACAACTTTTTAGGTTAAAAGCCCAACTTGAATTCCCCCTTTTTCCCTTAGAACGGACTCAAAGAATGACACCCAACAGGAATCATTCAAACTAAGGGACAGTTTATCAGGTGAGATCATCTAAAAAGTATGTCAGGATTCTAAAGAGCTTTTTAGTTTTGTTTTTGAGGTTATAATTTTGTTTAAACTCAATTTGTTTCTTTTAGCAAGAAGATCTGCTCTATTAAATATGACCTCAGGTAGTCTTGAAGCATTCGGAGGGGAAGCCTCCAGAGCTGACCTGTAAGTTTAGGAGTGTGAGTTGTTTGTTTGTGGTAGATAAACAGTTAACAGTGTTGGGAGTGTGGTTTGTGAGACTACATTTGTATCTATCAATTAAATCTTTGGAAACGGTTAACCCAGTTTGTTTCTTATGATCTTTAAAACCTTTTGATCCAAAGGTTTGTGCTTGGTTGCTTTTGAAAAATTATTTTTGCCATTTTTTACTAAAATTAAAAAAACAAAAAAAAAGATGCAATGAATATATTACTGAGAAACTTATTTACTCTGTGTGTGTGTGTGTGTGTGTGTGTGTGTGTGTGTGTGTACAGGGAGACATCAGATCTGGTCTTCTGTGTGGCAGATCTACAACTTAATAACCAAAAGCTGCAGGATGAGGTTCGTAAACTGAAGCAGGCGGTGGAAAGCATGGAAGACACCAACCAGAAACTCATTGAGGAAAATGAAGAGCTCAAAGCACAAGCTAAAATGTACATATGTGTCTCGCCTGCTTTCTTCTTTAACCTCTGAACCCACAAATCCCTTAATCATGACCATAGCATGCCTTAACACTCTCCTCTCGTTACTCCCTACCCTCATCCTGCAGAGGGCAGCAGCTATTGCAGAAGGAGAAGATGCTTAAAGAGGAAGTTGAGGAGATGAAGCTAAGCCTGACCTCTTCAGAAGAGAGTCGAGCTCAGGCCTCAGCTCAAAGAAAGCAGATGGTAAAGCACAAACCTGATTGATTGGCTGTTCTGATTTTAATAAGCCATATTATGAGACTCATAAACCAATTCAAACAGATAACATGCGGTATGTTCATAATGAGATGGATAGTAATATTACATAAACCAAGGATAGGCAAACATCCAGAGTAAACGGATCTGGTTGCCAAATAAACACCACCACACTGGTGTTTTTTGACCACATATTGACATGACGTATACATTATTAAAACAAACATGAATACTTTTATAACCTTTCATTCTGGTTTCATACAGGAACGGGAAAACCAGAGTCTTATATCCAAAATTGCTGCTCTACAAGAGGAGGTATGGCTTTTTTCATTTACACATCCATTAATTGTCAGACATCTAGTTTACTGAATGCTTCTCATTCATCACACTTACTCCATTGTCCTCTTCTCTCCCACTTTTCTCCTTCACATATTAAGAACATGAAAGTCACTCTGGAGGCAGAAGAGCTTCAGAAAAAGATCAATGACCTCTGTGACCTTAATGCTGACCTTCAGGTAGGGCTTAATTTAGTTTACTCAATGATTGGTGTGTCTTATGCAAAACAAAACATAACATTTATCTCTGTCATTGGTAATTGTTTAAAGGTTCAAGTTCATTCATTTGATGCCATTCTGGCTGACAAGGAGTCGATAATTCAGGAGGTCAGTTCTTCTTGTGTATCACCAAAACAACGATTTGATATTAAAACTTAGACGTAGACAAGTTGTTTATAAAACTTAACAGAATAATTTAGCTTTTCTTTAGTCACTGCTAAAATCATTCTTCATTTGGTTTGTTTATAGAATCTGTAATCATGTTAAATTATATTTGTCTGGGATCATAACAGAAACGGCCTTCTTTCTTCTCCAGAAAAATAAACAGATAGATGAACTGAAGGTGGCCATTGTGGAGTATTCCTCAGTTACAGAGGTGAACTCTAATTTTTTTTTCATCTCAAATATCAGTGATATATCATTTTACCACAAACTGCATGGCTATTAAGTTGTTCCAGGGTGACCACATTTTATTTAGATATCATATTGTCATGTCTGTCTAAATTGTTAGTATCACATAAACAGATCTTCAAAGAGCCATATAGCCTACTACAATGAACTCATCAGTAAAGATTTATCCTTTGGCAGACAGGTTTATGACTTCACAAAAGGACAATGGCTTTTTATTTTTATCTTTTCCAGAAATTTACATTTCTGATTTGCTTGTAGCTTAAGCCTCCAAGACAACTATAAGCTATTTTTGCACTCTACTTACCAACTAGTTGATGGTATTTGTGTGCCAAATAAGCAAAATTTGCAACAGCAATTTTAAATCCATCACAGAAAACCAAAGTTTGCAAGGCTTAAAAAAAGATGCATCGTATGAAAACTTTTTAGTGGCAAGCACTTCCTGAAAAATTGTTCCAGGAAATAAAAAGAAAGGTATCTTATGCATTAAATCAGCATATTCAAATGATTTCTGAAAGATGTTTTTAGTTTTTCAATACAAAATGTTGTTTTCATACAAACCTCCAACTTATATAATAGTGTATTTACAGTTTCTTTAGAAATTTAGAAATATAAATGCTGCGGCTGTCTATGAAAAAAAAAAAAAACGACATAGAAGTGACAAATCATGTATTTGACTGAGAGCCATAGCAGACAACTTTCTCTCTTCACCCTCTCACTAAGAATTATGAATCAGCGGTGTAAGAATGTTCTACACCCAAATGTTTTAGGAACTAAAGCCTTGAATATTATTGTAGATAAGCAAGTGTACACGTGGAATAAGTTAAATCGACCCCACAGTGTTTAACTATGTCCGTTTTAATTTTGCTTGCTTCAGCTGTTGAGAGCAGACAAGAACAAACTGGAGTCTCAAATGCAGATGATGCAGCCTGATATGACGATGTAAGAGCTCTATGTAATGCACTCAACACAGCGATGACAATTTTAGCCGATTAATTTGACATTATTAATGGAAAGCATAATACTTGCACAATTATTTCACATGTTCTTCTGTGTATGAATGTGTTTTCAGCCCAGGTCTCTCTCTCTCTGTGGCCTACAGACTAAATCAGATGAGTTCAGGTTCTCTTCAGACGGAGTTGGCTCTGGCTCAGAATCCCCTGGAGGTTTGCAGTGTTTTTGCGTGTTTGCAATTCACTTGTCTGTCTTTGTCCCATCCATGATTTGGAGTGTCTCTTTCTCTCCACTCCCACTAACACTCATGTGTTGTTCTCTGTCCGCCCACTCTCTCTCCCACTCCGCTGCCATAGAGTGCACTCAGTAATCCACACCCTCTCTGTGCTTCACACCAAACTTTAGGAATTACAGTGAGCATAACTACATGTGCTTTATTTCACAATTTATTTATTTTTTGCTGTCAGGGATTCCATTGTCGTAGTTAGTGATACTAGGTATACTAGGGTTAGACTTGGCCTTGATTCTTTATGCAATCACATCTTTATCGATCATTAAAAAATAA
Source organism: Enteromius viviparus (assembly GCA_032353835.1). NCBI lineage: Eukaryota > Metazoa > Chordata > Actinopteri > Cypriniformes > Cyprinidae > Enteromius > Enteromius viviparus. The sequence goes on from JAUCNO010000408.1 coordinate 22,379, forward strand.
AATAAATAAATAAATATATATATATATATATTTAATAATTACGAAGGATATATTTATTTTAAATATTTCAATGTTATATAAAAAAATATTCATCATGCATTTCTGTGTATTTTTAGGGTTTGGAGCATTTGTCGTCCTCTGTTTGTTTTGCATCTTCTTTGGATGAGACTCTAGATCGCGAGGTTCTTCTGCTTCTCCAAGGCCCGACTCCAGAGCAGCTTTCTCTGGAATTTAAAACCCTGATCAGCAGACTGGTAACCTGTCAACTAGCTAGCCATCATACTGAAAGTTTAAAAGCAAAATTTTTACAGTACAGTTAGTCAAATGTTAATTTTGCCAGCTTTAGACACCTGAATTTCGGTTTTGTATGATGCTGGCCCAAAATGTAAAGCTTAAATTTTTCCAGAAAAGGGAGTTTAAGGAAGATGGCATCACCTGTCTCACAGCATTCAGAGGCTTCACAGAGAACAGTGAAGCTCAGGAGATCAACACCGACCTCAAGATACAGGTAAGAGAATTTCTTCAACCAAGTCAAATTGGGAAGTATCAATTAACATTTATGCACATTTTTGCACATATGTTAATCATGATGAAATTGTATAAAGAGGCAGACATGTGCATTTACAATTTATATAAGAACTCCTCTTGCCTTATCTGAACTTACTATCTACCACATTGCATAACTGGTTGGCTGGACATGGTCACTCTTATTGTGTGTATTCAGTGGACCGCATCAGTACGTGCGGTCTTCCCCGGTGGTAAATAAAACAGGCCAATATTTCTCTCACTCCAATTCCTACGATGCACAGGCAGTGTGTCAGGTCAAACTAACTCTGTGACTCTCCTTAAGATAGCCTTTGATGAAAGCTTTTGATCTTATCGCATTCAGTAAGATTTAGCTGGTATTAATGGCCTACTGGTGCACTGTGTGCCATAGTCATTGAGCCTCATTGTTTGAATTGTGAACTCTGGCAGGGCCTGGAGGTGCAGGTGGAGCAGAGAAGGAGTGACTGGACCCGCAGTCTGGAGCAGTTGGACCAGTACACAGACTCTCTGGAGAGGGAGCTTCTAAAGATGGCTAGCAACATGCGTCGTTCTCGTACTGAGATCCTGCACCTTTCTGTCAAGTAAGTGGACTGATATGGTAGCAGATGTTATTTTTGATGGCAGTTTATTAAACTTTTTTTTCCCTCCATTTTCCAGTTGTGTTTACTATTGTGTTATGAATTTAAGGGAGAAATCCACTTTGTTAGAAATATACATTTGGAAATTTCACATGAGATTTTGTTTGGTTCCGCGAATTTGTGGAATTGACAAACAGAAAGGCGGTAGCTGCTTCATGCATCCCTGCACTACTTGACAATAGATAATTGCCCTGTTTGGCCAACAAAATTGCAGGCTTAAAAATTTTTTTTTTTCTATTTGCTGTAGTAAATGCCATGAGACAAAAGGCCCATTCACACCAAGCATGATAACTATAAAGATATGGTTCTAAAATCTTATTTATTATTTTTTATAAAAAAAACAAAAAAAACACATTGACAGCCAATCAGAATCAATCCTGCTATAATGAGTTAGAGCAGTGCTTCCCAAACCTCTCCTGGAATTCTTCCGAAGTTGCGTACTGCTTAAGTAGGTACTACATTTAAAATTTAACATACTACCCAACCGTTAAAAAGTATGTTCTATATAGTATGAATGTGGGTAGTATAAATTGGATTTGGGACGTACTACATCCGCCATATTGATGTTGTCACGTGTCATGCGTCGTCACAACAGAGCTCTTGTGTTAAACAAGTGTAATTTAAATCACAATAAACAAAGTATTTTTCCTGCCACGTCTCAACTTTCCACCATTTTTCGAATGATGCCTCCTCTCCTGGAGCCTTATGGGATAGGAAAGTGTCCATGGTATGCCTACTATAGAATTCGGGCGGAAGTAGTAGGTCATCCGGGAACCTCTCGTCTACTGAATTTCGAATGCTATGAATTCGGACATATTACTCGCCTCGCATACTGTTTTTCGCGGACTATATTGTAGGGAAGTAAGCGATTTCAGACGCAGCATCAGTCTCCCTAATCTAACACACCTGATTCCACTCATTAGCTCGTTAGTAGAGACTGCAAGACCTGAATAGACCCTTTTCACAAGACTGTGATGACGCGTTTAATGGTCATCAGCATCCTAAATCCTTACATTTGTCGTAAATTTGACATCTTTCGCTCTTCTGACTGCTGTTATCAGTGTCTTTTTTTTCTTTTATTGGAAGTCGTGAAAACACTATCGTGGAGTTTTTCTTTTGCTATTTTAACATATGCGAATGCAAAAAATATTTGTGGTTCTCTTCCTTGCACTTCTCTTCAAGTTAACCCAACTATGACGACTTCCGCTGCAAAGAAACCTGGAAATGTGAAAAGGGTCCATTGGGTGTGTCTGATTAGGGAGTCATCTGTGATGTGAATGGTAGCATGTTCTCATGCCTTCCAGAAAAATTCACTCTGAAAACAGCTGCTTTATTGTAATAGAATTGTTCCAATTTTTTATGTCTGCTAGAAACATTTTCATGATTATTTCTGTCATATTCATCTATCCAGATACTTATGGTGTTTTATAAGCTTAATTTAGACATATTAATTTTCGTAGTAGATATCAGTAGAATGCATTGCCGTACAGTTAACCTTTTTTTAATTTAAAGCATCACCTCTTTCAAAGCAGTGGAAGGATTATGGGGAGAGGCATTACCAATTTAGTCCATGTCTGTGTGAATGTCTCCTGAAGCATTTGTCAAGGGTCTGTTCCAGTTGACCCCCTCAAGCTGTTTTTGCTTCACTGAAGAGGTGTCTCTAATCTGACATAGCAATGTTTTCAAGGATACATACTCTGCGCACTGTAGATAAAAGGCAAAGGCTGTTGAGAGAAGCCAGGAAAGTTAAGGGGTTTCACTGCTCTAAGATTTGGGTGAAGGCGCTATGGGACATTGCTTGGGCCTGCGGATAGGGTATAGTATGTCCAACCTTTGCTTTTTGTAGCCCTTGAATAGTTCAGACATCTGCTGAAGATGTATGGGGATTGTTTTTGTTACAATGATTGAAGTCATGGTCCGATTCTTGATGTATTTTAGATTTTTATGAAACCGAGCAGGAGCATTGCCTCATGTGTAATGCTTTTCAGTTAACAGAATGATTGAGTTTTTGTAGATGTATCTGAGTGATTTGGGTGAGAGGGGGGAAACAGTTCATTAGTGAATCAATTTGCATACACCTTTTACACGTGTTGTGTTTTATAGCAAGTTTGCTCAAAAGGTTTAAGCTGAGAGAAACTGCCTTTTTAGAATTTTGTGACTTTAGTGGTTTCTGTTTTTATAGGGTACAAGAGCAGGAGAATCAAAAGCAGCAGCTGCGGGAGGAACTAGACCGACTAAAGGCTCCGCTAGACAACCGAGAGGCCAGCAGCCAAACACCGGATCACCTACAGCAGGTATTGAACCTCATTAAACACTTGCTTCAGCGTATGTGGGCTTTAGAACTCATGACAGATTTAGATTCAGCCCTGGGCAAAACAGAAATAAAGATTTTTGTGAGCTTCTGCAGATCACAGATGGATACTGTTACAGTCTCATTACAAGATGCTGAGAGCTGCGTGTGTAGGAGGCAAGTGTGGTTTGTGAGCCAGTTTGAAACTTGACTTCAACTTGAACTCATCTCAAGAGATTACTCGGCGTTGACCGATTGCCCCACAGTGTTTTTATGTTCAGAGCTTGGCTCATGTCTTAGTTTGATTCACTTTCATTATTTTCCATATTAGTTTATTTGTATGTATTACTATGCACGCAATCTCCAAAAGCTTGCCAAAATGTAAATAAAGAAACCTTTTGATGAACTAGGAGTCAGCAGGGGAAGCCCATATAAGCTTAAAATAGTGTTTATGTAGAGCTGCTGTCACGTCAAATGTGTCTGGTGGGATTGTGTACATTCAGGTTGTGGAAGAGCTGGATGGCCCTTCTCTTGAATGGGATGAGGAATATGTGTTGTCGGAGTCTCCACCTTTACAAGAGTTCGGACCTGACCAGGAGCTCTGTTGTGATGAAGAGGAACTTCAGGCCCTAAAACGGGAAGAAGAGGAAGAGGTGGAACACACAGAGACTGTGAGGAACAACGAGAAGATCACGGAAAAGATTAAGCAAGAAGGTGATGCAACACAGGATTCTGGAGTAGAGGCCGAGGAGCTACAGAGAGACTATGTCCTCTTTCAGACGGCTCTACTGAACAACACCACTGACGGAGATTCACAAGGTGAGAAATTAATTGATTGGTAAGGCTTTTTTCCGATTGTGGAATTCAGTGTAGATTGCAAACAATATTCAGAATATGTTTTAAAGCCTATGTCTGAACCTGCAAGATGGATGTTTTATAAATGGTAAAATAGAAGAACAAGTTTAAATGGTGTTTTTTTTTTTTTGTCCTTTTTTTCTCCTGTCTAAAGAACCTTTTCGGTGTGAGTAAATCTAGTTTCGGGTCTAATGAGGTTGAGTGATTTGAGATGTTGTCATCTGGTGTGAATAGTCACAACTAGAGGGTGCACAGGGAAGGCAGCCATCCCTGAGATCGTTCTAGCTTCAGACCTTTTTTGGCTTTCCTTCCACCATTGTTCTGCCATCTTCAGTCAGTGTGTATGGTTAACCTTTATCCTCTGTCACCATCATTGACCGCATGACTGCCAGTAAAAACAGAGGGTTGTCACTTAAGCTCCATTGTGAGATCATTAGAAAAAATTAAATGCAAAGTATGATTAGGCTTGTGTGTATGTATGCATGTGTGTGTGTGTGTATGTGAGTGTGTGTGTTGTGCATTATATGTTTCTATTCTAATTACTGTTTTGGTAAGTATGAATAGGTTTCTGTGAACAGCACCTTATTTTAAAGATTTTTTTTTTAATCTCTCTTGAAAATGTAGAAATTTTTCTGCTTCTGAAATATTTGGTTAACATTACATAGGCTAAGCTATTACCTACTGTAGGCTAAGGCCTGGTGTTGGTTAATGGCTGCCATTTAGTTTTTTTCAAAAGTGAATAGAAGTTGTTTTTACCAGTAGTACATTTTAACATTTCACAGCAATTGATTTTAATATAAAATCAAAGTAAAAGTAAAATGTGTTTTAAATTGCATTTCCCTTTATTACAGGAACTCTGTTTGTGGGTGAGGGAGGAATGCAGAGGCCTTACACCGCTCTAAAGGTACATTTCAGTATCTCTTATCTTAAATTCCCATAATATCAGCTACCTCTAACTATCAGCTAACAAATGATTAATAATTGTGTAAATGTTATCATTCTTGTGGTCTGTCTCATGATGCAGTGACGCAAAACAACTGCATATTGAAATAGTGAAGTTCAAAGAGTTTTTAAATACAAGCTTTTTAGAGTAACTGACCATTAAATTCAAAAACGCTTTTTTGTTGTTGTTGTGACTTTTGTAATGTGCCAAGCCACATTGTTCTTTTTGTTGTCATGGAAATTTAATCTTTGGCTTGGTCGTGTGGATCCACGTGACTCACTCCTGCCAGGTTGATAGTTTTTCTAGAGAATGCTACTTCCTAAATGCTAGCGGGAATTGGATGACTCTTAGAACCAGCGTACACATAGAACCAGGGTATTGCACATCACGCCTGAATGAACCTGCCACCATTTGCATTGCAAATGTTTGAAGTGTGGATTTGCGCCCAATCATCATTCAAAAGTAGCCAATATGTCGTCTTTAGGGAGACATTTTCTCTGGCAGAGTAGAGGTTCATTTTATGCTGCCCTTCTGAATCTTTTCCTGGCCACTGCAGGAGGAAAACAGACTCCCAGAATGCACTGGGCCTGAGGACGCCCACGAGCAGGCTGCTCCTCTGCTTCACACCCACATTCAGTGTGCTGGTAAAAGCTCTTCCTCTCACCTTCCTTCTCTGCTTAATGTTTTAGTAGTATGCAATACTGGACTTAAATACATTTCATTTCTCAATTCACTAGATGAGTTTTATAACACAAAATTAAAGTTAATGTTCATAGAATGACTGTTTTTATTTCAATGTAAATTTATTCAATATCACTTTGTGTGTCTGAACACACTTACTCTTTAGATGCATCTTTGAGCTCTGAGACACCCTGTGAACAGCTGACCTCAGTACAGCCCCTTATTTCATCTACTGAACCTTCTTCCCTTGTGAACTCAGAGATGGTATCTCCCTCCACGGGCCAGCCTGAAGTTGGAGATTCCTTTACAGGAAGGTACTCTTTCCACATATCAACATTTGCTTGTGGATTTTCTCTGGCTCAGTGATATAAAGTGCTAGTTAATGATTTACCAAAAAGAAATTATGGTTTGCTTTCATTCGAAATTTCCACCACACACCTAAAGATCACATTTGCTAGTCAAATGTGAGTCATCTCTTCCTGTGTTGGGCTGTGTTGTGTAGACACATTAAGTTATTACTACTGACAGAGCCTCGCTTTGCATGCTTACCATGCACCTGTGCGGCCAGGCTCGGACGGACGCCCCATCCATGCTATGCTGGAGCACATGAACCGTCGTTGTACTTCCTGAGAGCAGCTGCATCCTGAAACACCAGAAAAACAAACCAGCAATATAGTGACAAACTTTCTCTTTTCTCCCGGGTCAGGACCCAGCAGCCAACTACCACAAACGGAGCATCTGAGGGAGAGCGTGCAAACGCCACAGTCGACATGAGTGACTCGCAGGTCAGTTTGAGGAAGCTGAGGAAACCAAAGGGAAGCTTGATGCGTTTGTAGTGCCACTTGCCATTTCTTCCTCTTCCCCTTTTTCGTTTCTGTTTCTTTCTAGTTCTGCTCTTCTCTCCGGTCATTTTCTTTTGCACAAAATACTTCCTATTGGCAGTCCTGTGTAGTAAAAGAGTAGCTGTCTGTCTTTTTGCCGTTAATAGGAGCCTGCATTTGGACGTTTTTAGAGAGTTCTGGATGGCGGTAAGCAGGAATGACTGCTCGTGAGAGGATGTTTACTCTCTTATCGATTTGATGTGCTTGGGCTTTCAGTGGTGTTTAGAATTGCTTTGTGCTGCTTTGTAACTTTACATGAGCATCTGACAGACTTGTTTTGTAAGTGGAATTTACCCATTTGTTTATCCACAGTTGGATAAGCCAAGGGTTATCCTGACATATGCACTGTGATAATTGCCCTATTGTTGACACTCTCTCGTGAACGTTTTTAAAAGATGGGAGATATTCAGGTGAACTTGGAGTGCAACCAAAATAAACTGCACTTCATCTGAGGGCTTTTCTGTACTTCAACTCATATGGAGTGGGCAGTGTTAATATAGTAGTGTATCATTAGATGGTGTTGGTAAGGAACAAATTAACTGTCCTATAGCATGTTTTGGTTGTAAAGAAATTCTTCATATTTGGGTCCAGCCTAAATTCAGAAAAGCTAGTTAACATTGGCGCTTAAAGTGTGTATATATATATATATATATATATATATATATGTATTTGTATATATATGTATGTGTATATGTGTATATATATATGTACTGTGTGTATATATGACGCATTTAATTTATCATAGGTAAAAGTGACAGATCTTATATACAATTAGATGCATTTTCTATTCCAAATGAATGCTTAATAATAAATAAAATACTATATTAATAAGAAGCACACCTTTTTTTAACATTGATAATATTAAGATATAAAACAATAATATTGTTTCTTGAACACCAAATCATTATATTAAAATGGTTTCTGAAGTGTCATGCAACACTGAGGACTGGAATGATGGCTACTGAAAGGTCAGTTTTGCATCAACGACATAAATTACATTTTTAAAATGGATTCAAATATATAAAATTAAATGTTAGTCATATTTCACAATATTACTGCAGTCTTTGCTGTATTTTTTATCAAATAAATGCAGACTTGTTTTAAAAACATGAAAAAAAACTTCGTTTTTTAACAGGAGTTGCTTTTTGTACCCATTTTTTATACTGAACATCAAGTGCAATAATGTTGCGATCTGCCTAATTTGGCTAGCTTCTATCAAATGACAGATTGGGCTCTCAGCCTTTGACGTCAACAGAAAATATTGGAAGCTTTTCCTAAGCCTATATATTTATCTTAGCTTTGCGAAGTGCAACTAACTAATTAAGCATGCATTTGTTTCTTCCCTGGTGACTGTGACTCAATCGGAACAGACCTGCAACTCCTTTTTGTGTTATTTGTTGGTTGTTTCATGTGTTTTTTAAACTTGGTGATAAAATATGTTGCTCAGGCTGTGTGTGTGTGTGGTTTTTCATCAGTATGTTTGGAGTAAGTATAGCACTTTTTCACTCCCACTTCAGTGAACTCTGCCAGTACAAGTACTCTCCCCCTCCAGCCCTCCCCCTCTCTTTCTGTCACTCCCTCTCTCTCTTTTCCTGTCTTTACCATCCTCTCTCTCTCTCTCTCTCTCTCTCTCTCTCTCTCTCTCTCTGCCAGCTGTAGAGCTCTCACACACATTATGTAAGTATCTAGCACTTCTCCCTCTGTAAAGCAGAGCGTAGCTCTTATATTTCATCTGCCATGTCATGGGACAGGTATGGAAATGCATGCTTGTGTGATGTTTAGTTTACACAAATGTATACGTGTTGCTGTTCAGAGTGTGCCACTGGGTCATAATGCCAATCTGTTGTCTCCTATAGAGACTGAGTGAGGGACAGCTTTCTAAAGTGTCTGCAAAATCGGACAAGTGAGTATTTTTTTCCCTTCTTGCAACTGATTATTTAAATGTATTTATTATGCTGGATTAAGTGTGTTAGCCTTGAATGTGTATCTTCTCACATTACATTACATTATTGGTAATCATTTGATTAGGAGTCCCTTGTTGCCAGTAGCAGAGGAAGAGGAGGCCATGCCAGAGCATGCAACGAAGGTGATATCAACTGGGGTGAACTCACCAGGTAGGAGGAAGTACACCTGAGGATGGTGCCTGTTGACCTTTGCAATAGGGATGTCAGATGTTGCAGTCGGCAGAAGCAGTATTGAATTCACTTCTTATTCAAAATGAAGCTGATTAATGGAAACGTAGATTCGCCTATGCCTCTCTTTTTTTTACATTTAAAATGAATCTTTAAGAAATTAGGGACAGGAAAAATAGAAAAACAGGAAATGATGCTCATTTATTTATTTTCATTTCTGACTGATTACTTGAATATTTACATAAGCAATAAGCAATAATTCACTAAAAAGCTTGACCGCTGCATGCTATTGTTCTAATCTAATTTGTTAATATTTATTTTTTCTTTTTAAATGAGTGTGCTCAATAACATTTTGGCTTTTGCTACGGTTTTGAAATTAATAGTGAGAATTATGAAATCTCAATGGAATTGCTATTGGTTACTAACATTTTGATATTATGAGTCATCGATAACTAGCTCAATTCTAAAATGTAAAGACCAGTAGTGTTGCCTTTTAATAAATAAATCAACATGTTAGAAACTTAAAATGAAGACATTAACATTTTAAAAATAAAAGCTAATTAAAAAGGAATAAATACTACAGTGTAATAACTCTGGTGAGCTGCATTGCTATCTGCAACTTGCAGTACATCCTAACTGATACATAACTCTACCTTCAGTGTGTCATTTGTACACCATTACCATTAGCAGTTCATGAGACTTTAGTTACAATTTAGTCCAACAGAGATTGTTGCTACAGAGATACAGAGATAGCCGTTCATTTCTTTAAAAGATGTATAGCACACAAGTTATGGGAAATCCATATATACATACTACTAACAATTTGTGTGTATTTGTTAGTAGTGAATTAAATAAGTCTACATCAACATTTCTCTCACTAGGTTTTGGACCAAAGTTGTTCTCTACATGGCACTTCTTTCTTTATTTTGCTTTTTAGACAAAGACAAGTCAGACAGCAAAAAGACTGTGGTCACATCTGATTCAAACTCTGCAGCCCCAACTGGCTTATTGAAGGATTCATCTGAAAAAGCAAAGGACATGACCTTTGACCCCACTGTCAGTGAGAGTAATCTTCCAACAGTCCCTGCTGTGCAAGGCTCCAAAAAAGACCCTCTGACTCTAAGGAACAAGCTCAAGAAAGTAAGTGAGTCTATGAACTAAACAAATACGACAAAAGCTCAAAAAAATGTTCTGCCAATTACATAAGGTGATTGTGTTCTCATTAATAAACATTCAAAACATGCCATCTTCCCAGTGTAAACTATTACAAAGTGCTGATAAAGTTTGCATACCTGTTGTTCTTTTAAAAAGAAATGGTGTTCCTACAGGAAAGGAGCAGTATGGAAGCCATTGAGGAGCAAAAAACTCAGGAGGATGGTGAGCCTTCAGTGCCCACAGAAAAAGAAGGTAGCTAAAAAGTCTCTATCTCTCTCTCATCTAGTTCAACTTGTTTCCTCAATGTCAGTCTCCTCTTCCTCCCTCAGGTGACACATCTGTCATCTCTGAAAACACCAGCGATTCCACCAAAGATGACAAGAACAGGTCATAATGCTTTGTGTACTGAATTTATATCCATCAATTTTAATCTAATTCAAGCATGCCTTCACATGACTCACTTGACATATTCATGCACCCATTCATTTGAAATATGCATTTCATTTGCAGTCTGTCACCAAGTGACAAAGAGATAGAGGTGAGCTGGTGTTGTTTTTTTCCCTCCATTCAGTCCAATTTCAAAGTGATAGATGGATAGATAAACAGACTGCTGCACATAATAATAATATAATAATCATGCTGATGATGATAGATTTTCTTATTATGAAATGACTGGCTTATGCATTTACATTTTCATAATAATTGGTAAATGACAACAAATTGCTACAGACCTAAATTAGATTCTGAACTAGTGAATGAGCTGAAATATTTACAAATGTGTATCCATTTTCTCAGTGATGTTTCGGTAGTGTTAACCATGTGCTCTTCTGGCAGGCGGAGTTCCATCGGCTCTCTCTAGGCTTTAAATGTGACATGTTCACCTTGGAGAAGAGGCTACGCCTGGAGGAACGCTCACGGGACCTGGCTGAGGAGAACGTCCGGAAGGAAGTAAACGGTTGTAAAGGTCTGCTGCAGGTCAGTGTCATTTTGTGTACTTTCTGTTGGCAAAACAAAAAAACGTGATCATGTGTATCTTATTAATTCAGTGCTTTGAGGACAATGTATTTTTTCACAGAAACTTTCTTCAGAAACTGGACCTGAATTCCTCTGTTTGAACAAGTAGCTTAAATATAACACTGTGTTTTATGATGCAGGCCCTGATTCCACGATGTGAGGAAGATAATCAGTCCATGGAGCTCATTCATCGTCTGCAGAAGAACCTAGAAGTCCTCATTCAGTCCATGACCAGAGTGTCCAGCCGTTCAGAGATGCTTGGAGCCATTCATCAGGTTTGCATGTTTACTTAGGCCTTTCAGAGGGCTGAAATGGCCCTCTAAAGCCAAAGTTAACAAAGAAGCCTGCTTGTTTACATCTCAGTTTCCTTTCATGTGTAGGAGACCAGAGTGGGCAAAACGGTGGAGGTGATGATTCAGCATGTGGAGAACTTGAGGAGGATGTATACCAAAGAGCATGCAGAGCTGCTGGAACTCAAAGAGAACCTCACACCAAATGAGAGGTCCTTTGGGCCCCACACTGAGAGGGGTAAGTTGATATTATTCTTAATAAAAATGTATATTTTAAAACTTGCAATACCACTAATATCACATGGGTTTTCTTTTGTAATTGCAGATGAATTTAGAAACAAGAAGCAGTCAGCTGCAAACATTTTCAAAGTGAGTTAAAGCATAAAAATCTACAGAACTTGCTACAGAAGTTAATTTTTACAGATCTAAAAGAAAAAAAAAATGTGTTCTCTCCTAAGACTACTAGCCGACGCATCAGTATAGCTACCATTCCCCGCAGCAGTGGAGGACAGACCCATTTTGAGCTGGTGAGAAGTCCAGTTTTTTCAAACAGAGGTGGTTTTGGTTGGGAAAAGAAGTGGAGCGACTGAATGAACTGGTTTCTAATTCACAGCCCAAAGACATGGCGGAAACTGAAGTAGAGAGACTCTCCCGCCGATCACCGTGGTAAGTGTGCTGATGCTGTTTTGATACTGCATGGTCCACGGAATGCACACGGAGCCGTATTCAGTATTATTCCATCCCAAAAATGGGACCGCATGTTATCCAAATCTTATCAGAACAAGATTAATTCACTTGGCTGACCCTTTTATTGAGCCATTTTCAAATTACACACTTGGAAATGGAACCCATGACTTTGGAGACACTAGCGGCGTGCTTTATTGGAGTTGCATACCATTTGTTTTTATAATACTGTGTGCACGTCTATGGCATAAGAGAAAGGATGTCATGGTTGTGTGTCGACCGCTTTACAGGAACATGGCATCCAAGAGGCCACCACTAAAGCGCTTCATTAGCTCTGGTACTTGGGCCGACATTGACGAGCCCACTCTGATGAATAGGTAAGGTCACGCGTGAAGATCTGTTGTGTTCCTTTCATCTTTGGAACCAATTTCATGCCAAAACCATAAATGCATGTGCCATCGAAGCATCATGTCATGCAGAGCCACAGTACAGACCTTGAGATTAGATGGTGAACATTGAAGTGTGAACTTTGCACAGGTATGGATATGACACAGACTCTCACTCGGAGGAGGAGCGGAAAGAGGAACCAGAGGAAAGAAGGACTAGCATAACAGAATTAGGCATCAAAATCACATCCTTCATAATGGCAGCTAAGACGTTAGTGTACCTCCCGCCTGCATTATTCTCTGCTATAGCATTCAGGCAAATCAGCTACGCTAAGAAAATCTAACTTTTAATGTTCTGTTTGGACATGGACACCCAGAAAGTTTATTCTTTTTAATTTTTTTTTTTCTTCAGTGGAAAAATGAAACTAGTGCCGCTGACATACTGCATGTCTTCTGCTTCGGTTTGCAGCAAATAAGCTCAGCAGCCCATCTGTGGTTTTAGAGAGAAGACAAAGTTCTATCTTTTTAATTTAATCTGTTTTTCCCTACATTGGTGGACAGTTTAGGCATTGGCAATGTACTCTGATCCCACAGTTGTGTGCTATTCTGAGGTTCTGTCTGGTATTTTCTTAAACGGGATGAGTGGTAGACTGATAAATAGAGAGCAGGATGCTTTTATAATGTTAAGTTTAAAATCTGTTCTTTTGCAATGCTAAAAAAAAATTTCAAGGTTCCCAGTAGAACTTTTTAATATTGGTGATAATGATTTGTATTGCTTATTTATTCAAATAAGCATATTACAATGGTTTGTAGAGGATTTTGTGATGCCAGCGACAGGAATACATTGTTTTAAAATGTATTTTAAAAAAAAAACTTATTTAAAGTTATAAAATTATTGTTGGACACCATAAGACTTTTTTTGTTTGTTTTTTTTACACAGAAATCCTACAAACTCCATGCTTTTAAATGGTGGTGCTTTTATGTGATTGTGAAAAATGAAAGGCAATAAAATGGGCAGAATGGCTGTTTCTGTTAATCAGCCAATCGCTTATTGGCAGAGCACAAATTGGTCATATACTCTGCCTGACCAATATATATCAGTCTATCACAGACCTCCTGTTTGTCTTGAAACATTCCCGTTTGTCTTGTCCTTGTTTATCATGTACTTTGTCAAACATCGCTTTTAGCAACAGCTGTCATTTTTCACATGTTTTCTCTTCAGGTCGCCTCAGCCGTCTCGCCAATTCAGATTTATTATTATAATTTTATTTTATTTTTTTGCTTTTTATGACCTGCTATTTTCTAATAAAAACAGGGCCTAGAACATACTCTACACAAGTACTGTATATGTATGCAAGTGCTATGTAAGCTTGATTTTTGTACGTTCTTAGTTCCTAAGGAATGCCATTTGCCTGCTTGTACAGAGTATGTTGCTGGGTTTAGGATATATAAAAATTATAAAGCTCTTTACAATAACATGACCATTTAACTTGCTGCTTTCTGATTTAGCATAACAAAATACCTTGCCTCCAGCTGCTAAAGGTATGCTTGTACTGCCCTTTTTAAAACATTTCTTTTACTTTCCATCCCAGTCCCAGCCCCAGCCCAACAGATCCCGCTCCACCCAGTCTGACGGATGTGAGGCCTGCAGTTTCAAGAGGCACCAGGGGAATTTGTATTTGGGTGGCCTTGCTTGTAGTTCTAGCTGTTCTACTGGCCCTGCTGGCGAGCCTGATGTTACAGCCTGCAGTAGATGCAGCACCTGTGGGCACCGGGGACTCCTGGATGACCATCCAGCAGCTTCTGTGGCCCTATACCGGGCTGAGGCACAACGGCCAGCCCCCTGTGTGACACCAGGGGATTGGGAAGGCTGCAGAGGCCGGTTCTGACATTCAGAAAAAACTCCGGCTACAAGAGCTGTGATGCAACACTGCTGTTCTGTCCTTCTAAAAGAACACTTTGTGACCATTTCTTACTGAAGGTAGAAAAGAAATGTGGGCGTCTCGCGAGAGATGTGCTGAAAACTGATTGGATGCTGTGTACACAAACCATCGGGTTGGCCACGTATGTAATAAGCACTTTTATGAGACAGTCAGTGCCAGCCATATTTGGATTAGAATGAGATGAGCACACTGCAACAGTGTGAATGTCAAACATTATATATCGGTTGCCTGAAAAGGCTGCCTTTTTTAAACGTTTTGAAATTGATCAGTGTATTTTTATGAGCAGTTTGAAAGAGTATTGAGATGAGACCTTTTTAAAAAAATGTTTTTTTCTTTTTGTTAACTTATTTTACAGTTTTATGCAGTAGATTTTTTTCCAATGTTATTGTTACAAACACATGGTTTTTATCCTCAAGCTGTTGGTTTGGTGTTCGATGTAAGATGTTCATACACTTTGTATGCTCCAAAGAGGGGGGAGAGAAACTTTGCACAATAAAAGAAACTGATCCAACTCATCTCATTGTTTCTGTGCAAAACAAGCTAAATGGTTCACAAAGCTTCAATCAGTATGCATTTAATGCTTTAAACGAAGCTGGTGATAAAAACAAAGTAAATGAACCACTGCCAAATAGCAACAAATTTAACATGAGTATAACCTGTCTGAGTCATATTTCAGACACAAAAACAATGTTTTTATTTGTAAGTAATTACTAATAAAATGTATAATATTTTTAAACAAAATTTAATATTAAATATACTTGTGAGTTTCTGTAAGATTCTGGCATTTAGGAACAATTTCTCCATAAAAGATTTAGTGCATATGCTCTAATTTCTTTATGTGGTGGTCTCTTTCTATATTTACCGATGTTATAAATCATTCAAGAGGACCATTTGGGTCCACTTGCTTATAAAGAGGTTTTACAAGGTGTTATTACATCTCTGCATATCATCAATTTGTAGCAATGTTCAAAACGGGCAAAACGGGTATCAAATGTTTTTAGACATTAGTGTGTATGTAGTATTTCTGGATGCATACAGTATGCTTTCCCTTCTCAGGAATATGTGAGAACACGTGTTGCACACAGGAGCCTCTGTACGGTGTCTGTGTAGAGATAGTGAGACTGACGGACTCTGGCTTGGCCCTCTGTGCTCATGTCCTGTCTGAGCATGTGCAGAAAGGTGGAGTGGAACTCGCTGCCCTGGGCCAGCTCATGAGAGAAGCTGTCGTCTTGCTCCTTCATCTTCAGATGCTGGTTTCTCTGAGCACCCAGTAGATAAAGAGACCATGCCTCCTCAGCCACAGACCCGGCCTCCAACTGTTCACAGGCCTATAGTGTTAAAAAGGTTAAAGGTCAGAGGTAGTGCTTTGAATACAGTGGTTCAGTAGTGCTTCAGCCGGTCTGTTAGAGTATTTGACACACCTGAAGAACAAGGTGCTCTTGTCCGCATTGTGTGTTCCAGCGGCTCCAGGAAAAAGCCACAGCTGAGGACATTAGAGCCATTTGTTCATACACTGTGTGCTCTATTAATGGGTCCTAGAAATAACAATTACATTTCATTTTAAAAGTTCATGGAACCATCTATGCCAATACAGAAAGTGCTTTTGAGAGTGCAAGGCAGTTCAGCTCCTTGGTTACCTTTGGGTTGATGCTGACATACTTGTCTGAATACTCATTCACAAATATATTGATTCCAGCTCTTTGCATGGCCTTTTGCAGATCTGAGGGGCTCATCCACTTCCCTAGAAGATGCTTTAGGTTCTTTGTTTCCTCCATGTGCAACATACATTGCTTACCCTGAGAAACGAAAAGCTATCGATCAGTACAGGTGATGCACACTTTGTGTAGTCTTTGCTATGTATGGAAAACAGCCTGGCCTTGAACTCATGATATACTGTTGGTCTCGGGTAAATAAAATTGCTTATTGACGGGATGCTTGTTTTTGGATCTGTCAATTTATTCAGAAATATATTAAAAGCATGCAATAATGTGAGTGAATTAAGTAAGCGATATAAAAACTTTTGGTCACACTAAGAGTCTAACACACAGTAGACTCCCAGTTTGTATTTTTGAACAGGGCCTCTCTTACCTTGACAGTGATGCTGACTTCTATAAGAGCTCCAGTGATTGTGAACAAAGCTGAGTCTTGGTCCAGAGGCCTCAGCTCCCATGACTGGAAAGGCATGTTAGTGTATGACTCCTGCAGTAATGTGAAGGCATAAAATGCGTTCATCTTAAAGGAGATGCTGCGGGTGTCTGCATCATAGGATGCCTCAGAAATGCAGTCTGCCCGCCAGTGCTGTCCTGCAGAAACGGGAATACAGTAAACAGGCATGTGGCAAAATACTAAGATATGAAAATAACAGGGAGGCTATAAACCTTTATATAAAATGCAAAATCTGATGCTACATATGTGTGGTGTGAATTGTTTACCGATAGGATCCCAACATGCCACATGTGGATCCTCCAGAAACAATATTGAGTCTGGTAAAGCTACAGTGACCCCTACAGGCAATGAGGCAACAGCACTGCTGCTGTCTGCGTCCTTCACTGAGGTAGAGCTCTGAGCACGAGACTGCTCTGTGGGATAGGGGAAGACCTGGAGACCGGTTTCTAACAGCTACAAGGCACAACAGTTAATGACAATCAATGCACATTATTCTCTTTGATCTCTTGCAGACTGTCCCAGATTACATGCAAAAGTGTACCTCTCTCATTTCCCAGCCCTTCACTATGCGAGACTGGGGCGGAAGATGGAACACATCGAAGTAGAAGACTCCGCCTAAGGGTGTGAACTGCTGCAGGTCCACTATATGTACGTCAGCACTGTCAATCCCAGGTTCAGCTGGTGTTGAGTCGGAACCATTGTGATCTAGAGACATGTTCATTAGGTTATATATTACTTGTCATTTTATTTTTAATTTAATCATTGGGCGGTATTATTAACGAAAAATTATTACATTTTTATTATTTAAAATTAAGCTGAAAGAATATATAAATATATGATGCGAAGTTTAGAAACTTAATGAAAGTTGTACTACAATTAATTGAAAAAAATTGTTATTAATCTGTAGCAATCTGTCTTTAATGTGAAGTGTACATTAAAAAGTGTTTTGCATAATATATGAACAATAAAGTCATTTTCAGAATTGGAACAATCCATTTTATAATTATATTATCTGCAGTATTCTTCATATGGTTAACACTGTTATTTTCATGAGAAAAAAAAAATCAACCTCATCTAATTTTGTTTAATATAAGGAAAAAGAATTTTGGAAAATCAGAAAGTGAAATAGGAAAAGTCCAAACCAGCTTCTAATGCTGTTGTGATTTCCTCCGTCTGACTTTCTGAAGAGCTCTTCCTCCCCTCCTTAGCTGAGATCACACTTACAGCGCTCTGACACATGGACACACACACTGACATTAACAGCAACAGAACACACTAGAAAACATACACAAGATCAAAGCATCACTCACCCTCTTTCTGCTGTCTGATCTGACTGAACGACTGTCTTCCTCTACTGGTTTTGAGTTTTCTCTCTCATCCCCTTCTCCATCTATCTTCTCATCCTGCATTGCTGCAATCGTTTCAGTTGGTGGAGTGAGAATGTCTTCCATCATGGATCTCCTTCTGTGGAGCTGTTCTCGCTCGCTGTGATGGGACAGGTGATCATATTGTGTATGAAGGATCCGAACTGCGACGTCAAGCACAGCAAGTGGCTTTGGCAACTCAAAGCCCAGCCCCACCTTCTCAAACTGGAAGCCTTTAAACCTGGAAACATAGATTGTGACGTTTTTCCTTTATCCCACAATAGGGCCTAATATTCACCATGAAGACGCACAAACCTCGGGTTTTTGTTGAGGTTTGCCCACAGGCAAAGAGTGATATTTTCATCCTGGACTACAGTCTGCATGTTGCCGGTCTCAAAGTCAGAATGAGAACGTGCGTACTGAATGGAGAGCAAAAGACACATCTGATATGTGTTCAAACAAAAGTGAGCTTCATGTGAGGATCTCAGCATACCTTCAAAAGCTCCTCAGTGGCCTGGTTGATTTTGCAGTGGATAAGACTCTGCAGACGCAGGAGTGTTTCTCGATACTGCTGAGCAACACTGAGGTCAGGACCCTCGCTCAAGAGAAAGTCCAGTTCGTTTGTCAACTATCCAAGTGAAATAGTCAAGGTCAGTTCACACCAAGAACTATATAAACATCTCCGTTATCAATAACTGACTAGAACAAACAGCAGATCCAGAGTGTTGGTCTCACCTGAAGAGCCAGAGTACAGTTCTCCAAGACCTGCTGGATTTGTATTTCTGAGTCTTCTTTCCACAAACTGATGAAGGAGTTGATTTCCGGCTGCATCGATGGATCTGGGCTGCCATCGCAATGCATGTAACGCTCCCACTATAAAGACCACAGCACATATAGTAACCTCAGTGTCAGCCTAAAGCATCTGAATAGATTTTCATGGTTCTTGTACCTTAGCTTTGTCCCTGCATTCAGATTGCCACGCAGTGACTGCTGTGTGATTTTCATCCAGAATTTGACGCAGTTCATTCAGCTCTTCCTCTCTGCGCTCTCTGTCCTGTGGACGTTGACCGGCATCAATCAATCATCACATTAAAGCCCGTCACATGCAATCCATCAGTACAGACAGCTGCATATGCACTAAATCCTGCAGGAAAATGTCTGCAACTCAACTGTGAATGTTCAAATGGAAGTTCATCAGACCTTTAACTCAAGTTGCTCTTGTTTCTCTTGCTCTATTCGCTCCCTCTCCAAGCGTTCAATTTCCTCACGTTCAGCAATGACACGAGCTTCTTCTATAGGACAGAAATATACAGTATACAGATTTATTAGCTATTAAAAACTGATTTCAAATGAACTGAATTAATACTGAAGATGTACCTTCCTCTCTCCGTCTTTGTTCATCTGCCTCTCTTTGCAGTCTCTCCCTCTCAGCCTTGCTGATTTTTCCTCCTTTGTTTTTTGCAGACTGGATTCAAAATGCTAATTATTTATAGTGTGAAAACTGAGGAAATCATTTTTCTTTTCGTTTCTTTCAACACATATAGTTAAGAGATAAAGAGAGAACTTCATTTTTTTAAAATTATTGTTTTATTGTTAAAATCAAAGCTGACCAACAAACATTTATAATTATAATACAAATAAAGGTCATTAAAAGTCCGTTTACAACACATACTCATCAAACAACATACCTTTCTATCTTTTGGTGGCTGTTAAAGAAGAATAATGAAAAAGGAAATTTTAGAGAAAAAGTAAATAATGAGTCAAACAAACATCGTTAACGTAACAAACCCAGGATGGTAAGAAAGATAAACATGACATTTTGGCTCTGGGCTTTCGCTTTTGCTTCTTATGTCAAACGAAGAAAGATTTATTGCATATATATGCATATTTATTCGTACTATAACTAATATTTTTCTTTAAAACATTGTTAAAACTTAACTTACCATGTTCACGAGCTCTCAGGCAGGCGGCTTCCCTCTGTCACTATGGCGACGACGCACGCAGGAAAGAAAACAATCAGCTCCATTCAGTAGAGATGGGGAGTCGACTCCAAAAGAGTCGATTCCTCGACTCTCACTAGCCCTATTGTCGGAATCAACTCCAGGTCAGGAATCGACTCCCAGTGTCAAGTGTTTTTTCAAGTTCAGCACTTTGTATTTACACTAATATTAATTCAAATTCCTTGCTAAATTCATCCCATGTAAACTTAATTTCCGAGGTAAAA
>JAUCNO010000408.1:46843-75123 GCA_032353835.1 Enteromius viviparus
ACTGGCAATAAGTCAGACTAACTGAAATAAACCTGGCTTATTTGGTAAACTTGTTTTATGGAACAGGCCCCAGATCAGAGTTATCAAAACACAATCTTTTTTTTCTATTTTTCATTTTTAAGAAACTTCAGGACAACAATCCATCAAATTGAAAAAGAAAGAAAAAACTAGTATTTCTTTCTTCCCTTGTGTTATACATTAACATTTAACCAAATAACCCAGGCTTATTTCAGTTAGTCTGACTTATTGCCAGTTAATTTGTATCAAAATAAGTCAGACTATCTGCCATAAGCCTGGCTTAATTGGTAAACTTGTTTTATGGAACAGGCCCCAGGTCTAGGTAAAACAATAATGCGTTTTCGCAAACGACGATGGTTTACCAACGGAGTTCTAACACCATGATGAAAGTTTGGGCAAAGATTACCTTTACGTACATAACCAAATTTTCGTAACTTGTGTGTATTTTACAGTTTAAGTGCAATAAAACATGAAAGATCATTTCGTTTGGTACTCGCATGTTGTCTGACTGCTGCTTTCTGTGTGCGTTTCAGATGTATGTACTCAGAAAATCATACATCAGAAATGATCATTTATATGCCTTTAAAACCCATGATTTCAATACAATAGACATTATAATCAAAAACTGATGTTTTTGGCAGAATACTCGCTATAAATCCAACCCAAACAATTTTTTTTCCCCAAAATACCCAACATGGTCTCATAAAACTATGTACCTCTGTGTACCTTTTGTGCAACACCATTTTTTCGTTTCATCTCTGTACTCTGTGAACTACTGTACAACTGTACATCTTTGAAAACCCATAGATATGAAGCTGGATACGTGTGATCCTAACATGATATACTTCTAGTAAATGTGTGAACATTACGCTTCATTAATTAAAACTCTGAAAATTTGTATGAAAATAAATAAAAGGCGAATTTTACTACATCTAGTGTTCATTTCTTTTCGAAACTGCAGTGATCTAAACTTTTTAGTATGCATTTTGTGTCTCGCTAAAAAATGTACCCAGGTACATTTATGCCATGAGACCAGGTAGAAAATATCTTCTTACTTCACAGAAACATTCTGGGGACACCCAAGACTTACATATTGTAAAAAGAGGCCTCTTTTAACTTAATAGTAAACATGCACCTGGAAAAGTTTTACCTTAGCAACGGGATAACCACTCACATCACACACAGCGACCACACAAGCACCACTCACATTTTCGCCAAATCTAGTTGAGATTCTAAAACACACTTTTCAAAACCCTGCGTGGGAGAAGGCACCACATATGCACCCTTTCCAAGAGACTGTTTGAGATATCTTTGAGATTATGTAACCCGTCCTCACGAAAACACCCGAGGTTGACACGCGCATTCTTTTCCCGGAGCATCTTTCTCATCCGCTCGCCCTCCTCTGAAACCTTTCTTCCCGTCATTCATGCATCCATCTGATCTGAAGCACTCAGTCAGGGAAGGTAGACATGATAAGAGAATCTAATCTCTTCTGTTCGTTTACCCCTGTCCTTTCATCATCTATCATTCCATCAGACGGTGAGCTGCAGTCGGGGATCTGTCAGTGACAAGTCTTTCAAAGCCAGGCTGTGCTCTGAGGAAACTGTGGGGGTGGAAGCCTTCCATATATCAACTAGATCAGGATTAATGATCTAATCAGAACTAACTCAATGGAACAGGACTGTGTGCTCAGGCACTCACGGCTAAGTCTTCTTGTAGACTACATCACTCTGTCAATGTCATGGTGTATTTAGTATTGGGATCATGTACGTACTTTAAAATGACATATAAATTCCTTCCTAAGGGGACTGAAGGCAGAGCTCACACAGAGAGAGAAAAAAAAAGTATACTATGTCATACAGACACATGCAGTGATATCTTCTAGTGCAGAATGATTAATAAAAATGAAAAAAGTCCAATATGGAAAAAAGCGTTGATTCAGAACAAAATATGTGCCAACACATCTTCCCAAACCATAAAAATAAAAGAAGATGATGATTTTTAACAGCATTAGTTAACATTAACTAAGAATGCATCTAAAGCACTTATTAATCTTGCTTAAATGTTAATTGTAGCATTTACTAATGCATTATTAAAATCAAAAGTTGTGTTTGTTAGCATTAGTTAATCTAGAACTAACTTGAATAAACAATAAACAGCTGTATTTTCAACAACTAACATTAACAAGAGATTAATAAATGGTGTAATAAATGCAGTTCATTGTTTGTTCATGGTAGGTAATATATTAACTAATATTAACAAATGACATCTCATTGTAAAGTGTTACCATAATTTTATATAATAATAATTGTAATTTAAAAATAAAAGTTGATGCTTTAAATATAAATATAAAGCCATAAATATAAATTTTATAATTTTACATTTTTTTTTACAATTTTTAAATAAAATGTTACAATAAAAAATCTTATTACAATTTGTAATAATAATAATAATAATAATAATAATTTGCTCTTGTTGTTATTATTATTGCTTTTATTATTAATTATTGATACATAAAATATTTGACTAAATTGTGCAGACCTACAAACTAGTAATTTAATTATAATATATTTACCCAAACCATGCAGTCCTACCATTTACTATTTACTTTTTAACTTACACATCAACACTATGGGGCAGTTTCCCGGATAGGAATTAGACTGAGCCAAGACTAGAGCTTTGCTAGTTTAGGACTTAAGAATTTTTAGAAACATGTCTTACAAAAATGCATTATCTGTGAGCATTTTAAGACCAAACAATGGCAATGATGTATTTTAAGATATCTCGGGTCAAGCCTTTTCCAGTTCAGACCTCTCTTAACATTTATTTTAATCTAGGACTAGTCTTAAACCCTGTTCGGGAAACTGCCCCATAAGTGTCTGGAAACATTAGTGGGATGTTTATAGGTTATGCATTCACAGCCTGTAAAAAACAGGTAATTATGAGTTTAAAATTAGAAATCAAGTTACATTTAAAGATATAAAGTAGGGACAGATTATTTATAAGTGTTATGTGACCGACAATTGTAAGATATAAAGTTACATTTTGAGATGTATGATAAATTCACAAAATATCTAATTGTGAGATGTAAAGGCTAATAATTGGAAGATATAATGTCACATTAAAAAAGTAATGTCACAAATACTTGCCTTGACACTGGAAAATCAGCCAAATCATCGGCATCTATTGGCTTGCAGATCCCTCTTGTTTTGATATTTCATTCAGTGAAATACAGCCATTTTTTACAATGTCCAAATACTTTCAGGAGTCTTTGTAATACAGATATTGTATGGTTATGTGCTTGCATGTGTCAAGGTCTCTAGAATAGCTGTATTTTTCTCTGTAAATGTGCAACAGTGATAGGCCTAGACTTGATGCCCCTTTGTTCTCATCCTGTCCAGTCGATGACCTCTGTTCTACTTTAAAGAGTTTAGATAAATCTGAAATGGATCCTTAATTGGCTGTGCTCCGAAACTTTGGTTTATGGGGGTCTGGATCTTTGTGCCCTCACTGAGGCCAGGCTAGTTTGGCTTCATCTCCCTCAATGCTGCAGCTGTCTGCTGACTGACCTGGTATCCTGCCCAAGCAACCTCTTTTTCTCTAATGTGTACCACACATAGTCAAATCCATATCCCTTTCTCAAGCTTTCTTCTTCTGCAAGGAGTGTTGCGTTTTTGCCAGGAAATTTATATTTACATTAATTCATTCAGATTCTTTGACTTATGTGCAACAGTAAAGAAAGCAGAAACAGTTCATCTTAGGCACACCACATTATAAGTAGTTACTGTATACCCTAGCACATTTCTCTAATACTTAAATAGTACAATGCTAGAAGCAGAAAGTGAACATGCAGAGGGCTGCCAGAAGAGGTTTTTAATTATTTTGTTGACAGTCCAGTTTTCAGTTGATTCTTATAATATATTTGGAGAAAATAAATTAATTTCAATTGCTATTTGGTATTTTTGCACAGACGTCTTACTGTCTTTTTTACTATTGTATAATTGAGAAAGAGAGACAATGTTAAACTTTATTTAACAACACTAACAGTTTAAAAATATGGTAACATTTCATTGATTTATTAATTTTTATAAACACATCATCAGTGGTATTTTAGGTTTATTTATATGCTTTAATATTCATATAGTATGTAATATCAAGATATATATATATAATTTATTTTTTATTATATTATTATAATAATACATTAGATATTTTTATTATTAGTAATTTTTAAATTCTTTTTTATATGCTTTTCAAAGTTTTTAGTGGTAATTTTATTTTTTTAGCATTTTTGTGAAATTTGTTTTTTAAATAATTTTTATTTGTAGTTATGCAATGTTAGTTAGTTACCATGTCTAATTTTATTATATGATATAATATTTATATATATTTTTTTTTAATTAACACAGATTGTTTGTAATTGTTTTAAATTAGTTAACAACAGCACCACTGATACGAACAAACAGTCTAGTAACTAAACAGGTTTAAATCTCAGTTGTTTGACTCCCTAAAATGAGCTGCTAATAAGATTTAAAAGTTTAGGAAAAAGACATCTACGCATTAGATTCAGTTGTTAGTCAGGGCTGCAGAATAGTAATACAGAAAACATTGTAAGTGCGTTTTAGTACATTGTTTCATCCACAGGCACGGTCAAGAGCAATTAATGAAACAAATCTATTTATTTCCAGTATTTCTTTTGAAGGGTACTTGATTCTTGATTTTTGATCCCCAACCCTTTTGACTGATTGAAGATGTGCTTTGTGAAATTTAGCTTGACTCAGCTAAACCTTTGAAATCGTCTTTTTCACTCTCTCTTTATTTAGCCCACAGCATCTAATGTAGCACACAGTCATTCCAGTCCTTAACATTCTCCCTCCTTTCCTTTAAAGACACATTTTCCCTGAGAGCATGTGTTACTCTGCCTTACCCACTAGTGATGGGCCTGAGGACAGCCATCATCATTTTAACCCCTGATTCCATGCCCAGGGGGCAGATCAGACATTTTCTGTGGCCTCTCACCTCACTAGCTCCGGCCCCGTGGTGAACGGCACTCGGCCAGCCTTGCCAGCATGTCTTGATTTGGAGCGCCTTAAGAGAATGTTTTAATTGTCACTTCTCATTTAGGGGGAGAGTGACATCTCTGGGCGGACAGGCGGGAAAAAGGCGGGCCACAGTAATCAGAGGCGATGAAGACAGCTTACACGCTGCAGTAATCGCACACACACTTACGCTCATACACGCATATACACACACAGTCCCCAGGAAGCTGTTTGCGATGAGCTGTTCCTGCTTTTGGCTCTGAGCACCGGGAGGTTCTCCGCTCTGCTAGGCCATGATCTGATTTGACAAGCGCGCTGCTGTCATCTCAAGTTTGTCCGATTTGAAATTCTAATTAATGAACTTGCAGCCACTTTTGTGTTGTTTCTTTTTGCATCTGTCCCCCCCCCCCTCTCTTTTAATTTGCCCAAGTTGCTGTTTATTTCCTTTGCACGATTTGTCTTCTATTTGTCTTTTCCTCATCCTTCTAAGTCGTCTTTGTTCTCTCGACTAATTGACTCCTGAGCCCCAGCGTGTTTTAGCATGTGACCGTTCCTGCCACATCACTGATGTTATCAGGAACAGCAGAAGGAGGGTCACGCTCTTGTAATTAAACCTCGCATAAGCCAAAGCGTAATGACTTGAGATGGCTAAAGTTGATGGCTTCAAGAAGAGCAAGTCAGCACTGAAGATTTGATCATTTAATAATAGTTCCCACACTTCCTCAACAGGCCTCATTTTGATTGTTCGAGCAATGCAAGAATGTCCATGCTTCATGGTTAGACAATTACTCACCCTCATGTTGTTCCTAATACAGATGACTTTCTTTCTTCAATGGAAAACAAATGAATATACTTCGAACAAATCCTCACACAGGTTTCCAGGCAAAAAAAAACCCTGGATTCTTTTCAAGAATTCTGAGTTGAAACCACTTTAATTAATCATTCCATTCCATATGTGAACTCGGTCATTCAGTTTACTTTATATTGATTCAAAAGAATGATACATTGACACGTCTGGTTTTGTTTTCAGACATGTTGACTATATTATTGAATGTGAAGAATCTTCCTAAATTCTGCCGAAATTGAAATTGTTCATTTATATTGAAATAATGGGGTTTAAAATGAGGGGTGAATATATAGTTACAGAATTACATTTTTATTTTGAACTATTCCTGTAAGCCAGTCACTTTAAGGGATATGTTTCTGTCACCACCAGCAGGTGGTGGTAGTGCTCTTACTGGTTCTCTTCAGGTCACTTGTGCTCCATCTGTCACAGCACGCCTCATTCTTCATATTTCCATCTCTGAGCTTTTTGGGTCTCTGCCAGTCAGAGTGAAAATGGATGTAGAACTAATCTATTTCCATGGACATCTTAATCCCCTAATACAGTGATGGAATCATTAAATCGCAAATCATCATCATCTCCTGCCTCTCCCCTCCACTGTTGCGTTAAATGTTTAAATAACAGGGTTTGATGAAGAGCGGCTTTGGGCCCTTGGCGCGTTTTTGTGCCGTGTTGTTGTGACATTAGATCTGCGTTTATCCGCTCTTCTCTCATATTATCTGCCTTTGCTGAAGTTTTAGCCCATTTTTTCACATGCAAAGGCTTAACATGGCCTTGCTGTAATGTCGGAAAAGAATCACGCCTCACTCATTTTCCATAAACTCTTGTCAGGGACAGCAACTTAACATCCCCTGTCACATTTAAAGATTCCCCCCCACAGACTTTTCACTATATTCCTCTGTTTGTACGCAAACCTTGAATGTTTTTTGGATTGCAAATCAGAAATTGGTCTGAAAGCATCCGTCAGTGCTGCTTGGCTACTTGAAAGTGTTTACAAACATGAAAATTCATCATCGCAACTTGTTCTTTGGGTTTCCTAAACCACTCAAGCCACCCACTGGTACCATAATTACATTTACGTCATTACAAAAGTCTTTTCTCTTAAACATAATGTATAGAGATTTTCCAATACCCTCCTGACGCATATTTCCTGCTGGAAAGTAGTGTCTTGAAACAGTAGGGCTCCTTATGGGGCGTACAGACCTCAGTCTGTGACCCGCATGACTCTTTAATATCAGGCCCCGTTGCTCGATTGCTAACAGATGACTTGGTTGCGTCTCTGCATCCCTGGCCCTTCTTGAGAGTCTGGCGGTTTCACCGTCTTCCCAATCACCTCCATCAACAGGGGCCTTGTCTGAGCATGGGGGGCCCGATATGGTTCAGGAGCAGAGGAGAGAAAGGGGGGCCTCTGCATGGGATCTGGCTAAACGAATGAAAGAGGAGTATCACTGATGAGTAAGGCTCTTCGGGGCTTTGGCGCGGCCACTTTTGCTGCAGGTGGGTGTGTAAGCGGCAGGCGTGTGTGTCGTCTCTTTCTTTTTGTGTGACTCAGACTGGCTGTCTCTGTGCCAGCTCAGCCATCCAGCAAACCATCGCTATGTCAGTCAAGGAGCCATGGGGCATTTCAACCAGCGGGCATTATCGCACGCCAGGACATGCCAGCGCAGAAGCAAGATCCCATTCTCTCACTGTGCAGAAGAGCTAATGACCATACTGCTCGCTAGCGCTAATTGCTAATGCTAAGCACTACAGCTGCACTGTGACACTGAATATTCACACTCTTAGATTGGATTTCAGAGAGTGTAGCCGCAGTTGAACAAATGCGCATTGTCTGTTGTGGTGAACCATTCAGACGTTTGTTTTTGGAGGGAAATGACAGAATAAGAAGCTCAGTTTCACATTACAGCAATTTATTGCCTAGGCAGTCAGAAGGTTTCTTCTCTAGATTTTCAGTGCAGTTCATGTAATAACAGTTTGACTTACAGCTACCAGAATTTATGCTTGAAAAGTGCATAAAATGGGTTCGGTGAGTCAATAAATGTGTATATACCTGGACATCTGACCAATTAATGACATTTAAAGTACAGTTACTATAATATAGAGTTGCATTTACAACAGCTTTTATTCTTTTGGGTGTTTTCCATAAGATTTTGGAGTGTTTCAGTTGCAATTTTCTAGCCTTTGCATTTAAAAGTCACCATTCTAGTTCTTCTCAAAGGTTGTCAATGGGGTTGAGGTCAGGGTTTTCAAGTTCTTCTACACCAAACTTATCCAACCATTTCTTTATGGACCTTGGTGCACAGTCATGCTCAAAAAGGCCCTTTCCCGAATGGTTCCCACAAAATGTTTCAAAATGTTTTGGTATACTGAAACATTAAGCTGTCCCATCACTGGATGTAAGGGGCCTGGTCCAAACCCTAAAAAATAAATAAATAAAAACACTCCAATCAGACTGGCATCCAGAGAAGCGTGATTCGACACTTTACAGAACATGTTTCCGCTGCTCCAGAGTCCGGTGGCAGCGTGCTTTACAACACTTTATCCACCTCTCATCCCTCCAGCTGTTTGTTCGGCCATGGTTGCTGTTGTTCCCAAATGCTTTCACTTTTCAATAATACCAGTTGACCATGGATATCTAGACGAAAACAAATTTCACGAACTGGCTCATTTCAAATGTGCAAATTCTTTAGATTTGCTGTCACACCATAGGACACATTGATACACCAACGAATATATGTACTTATGTTTTATTATTATTTCTTTACTAATATAGATTTAATTGTTTGTTTTTTACTCTCTAAATTGGTTTTGTTCCACACACAGAATTATGGAAAACTAGTCTCAATCTCAGCGGAAAACATGATCAAGCTTATGGTTTCAAGTCTTCCAAAAATCAGACAGAAAAACAGAAAGAGAGACTGAGAAAATGACAGAGGTATGTATTTCCCAGCTGAAAAGACCACCAGAATATGCTGGGTTTTGGATGCTTGTTTTCCCTCCAGGCTTTTTGACTAGCTTAACCAACAATATTGTCCTGCTCCACCAACTTCACCAGTTACTTTTAAAGGTATAATTTACCCAAAAATTACAATTCTGTCATTGTTTACAAATTTTGTGCTGTTTTAAACCAAACGGCTTGTGTTCATTCATAGAACACAAGAGACATGTTTTGTTTGCTTTTATTGCATCACTTTCCCCATTCAAAAGAGAACTGTGACTAATATTTTCAGAACAGAATGTGTCCTGTGTTAACGACTTCTGGTGTCAAATGTCTCTTTGCCACATGACAAATGCATGCAAGATGCGTGCAAAGACAAAACAGGTAAAAAACAAACTTAGTTTGTCAAGAAAAATTCAGTTCTTGATTTCTTCATGGTGCATTATTGTCTATGAAGGTTAGAGAGGGAGAAGCATAGATAGAGGTCTGAGATTGGAGTCCCAGGTGCTGTGTGTGTGTGTGTGTGAGGTCTCTCATCCCCTCCATCAATTTTGCACAATACCCCGAGGCAGCCATGGGACTTTGTGTTGCCTTCCTCCTCCTCTCCCTCTATTCCACTTCTTTTCTTCTCCCCTCTTCAATTTGCTTTTCCACCACTCATTCTCCCTCTTGCTTTCCATATTCAAGACTTCATCTTAAACTTTTTCCACCCTCATTGCTTTGCCTTATTTCTCTTTTTCCTTTTTCACAGAAATCACCAATAACTTTTGTAGAGGAAAATGACTCCTACTTCCATAGGTTTGGTTGAGTGCCTTTTGTATATCTTGATGCCACAATATTTTGATTTAAAGTTTTTCAGTCTGACAATAGCAGCAGTTTCTAAAGAATCAGTATATGTGACTTATATATATATATATCGCATGCTTCTGTAATTGGCATTTCTTTAAGATGAATGAGACATAAAAGCACTTAATTGCTTGAAGAATGACCTATGTAACCCTGTTTCAGAAAGCCTACAAACACACAGCCAGGGATCCTGGGTCCTATTCATCTGGGAAAGAAGAGAGTTGTGAAGCTGTCGAGCACATAGACAGTGAACACAGAGGGGAGCAGGTCAAGGCCACGGCTAGGACAGAGGGAGAAAAAGGTGTTTTTTTTGTTTTGTTTTTTTTCTCAACTACCAGATCCTGTCTGTATGATGCTTCTAGGGTTGCTTCCTACGTAGATCTGCTGTTTTTGTGAAATTTTGTGGACTCACTCAAGGGTGTCAGGGGGGTTTCTTTTCATGACTTTTGAAGAATTTGAGAATTTTCATTGTTCATCGTTGAACATCTTTTGTTGTCAGTATTTAGTAGAAGCACCCTTTTTATTTAATACAACCATGAGTCTTTTTGGGAAAGATGCAACAAGTTTTTCACACCTGGATTTTGGGATCCTCTGCCATTCCTCGCCACTTCTGACAGGTTGGATGGTAAACGTTGGTGAGCAGCCATTTTTTGGTCTCTCCAGAGACGCTCAATTGGGTTTAAGTCAGGGCTCTGGCTGGGCCATTCAAGAACAGTCACGGAGTAGTTCTGAAACCAATCCTTTGTGTGCTTAGGGTAATTATCTTGTTTGGAAGGTAAACCTTCAGCCCAGTCTGAGGTCCTGATCACTCTGGAGAAGGTTTTCATCCACTATATCCCTGTACTTGGCCACATTTGGTTGTTATGTCCCTGCAGCTGAAAAACACTCCCACAGCATGATGCTGCCACCACCGTGCTTCACTGTTGGGACTGTATTGGACAGGTGATGAGTAGTGCCTGGTTTTCTCCACACACACCGCTTAGAATTAGAAAAAGTTCTATATTGGTCTCCATGCAGGCTTTCATGTGTCTTGCACTGAGGAGAGGCTTGCGTCGGGCCACTCTGCCATAAAGCCCCGACCTGGTGGAGATCAGCAGTGATGGTTGACCTTCTACAACTTTCTCCCATCTCCCGACTGCATCTCTGGAGCTCAGCTACAATGATCTTTGGTTTATTCTTTATCTCTCTCACCAAGGCTCTTCTCCCCGATAGCTCAGTTTGGCCGGACGGCC
The DNA here is from genome assembly GCA_032353835.1 of Enteromius viviparus. Classification (NCBI taxonomy): domain Eukaryota; kingdom Metazoa; phylum Chordata; class Actinopteri; order Cypriniformes; family Cyprinidae; genus Enteromius; species Enteromius viviparus. The sequence goes on from JAUCNO010000408.1 coordinate 57,761, forward strand.
AGCTCTAGGAAGGGTTCTAGTTGTCCCAAACGTCTTCCATTTAAGGATTATGGAGGCCACTGTGCTCTTAGGAACCTTAAGTGCAGCAGACATTTTTTTGTAACCTTGGCCAGATCTGTGCCTTGCCAGAATTCTGTCTCTGAGCTCTTCAGGCAGTTCCTTTTGACCTCATGATTCTCATTCAAAATTCTCCTCACTGATCCAAAAACAATCTCCAGCGTGTTAAGTTGTCAGACAGGACTGTAACTACTGAAATGTATTTTCAATCACCTTTGCTCAGATTTACCAAGGTTGCCAATATTAGTGGAGGGCACTGTTTTGTTGTGCATCAGCCACTTAAGATTTGATCGGAACATTGAAACATGAGAAGCCGGATTACACAAAGAGGACCACTCCACAGTTTCCACTGTTTTAGAATACGATAGATACAATATCTGTCAATTTGGGCTAAACTTCTATAAATTTTAAACCAGTAAGTAAACACTTGACAATGACGTCTTGTAAACAAGAGCAAAATGATTGAAAAGCATAAATGTAGTATGCAGCATCACATAACCAAAGTGAAGAACTGCATGCTAGTGCAGCGTTTGACAAAGGGCCTTATTTTCTATCCACTGTACATGCTAATCATCCATCAACATCTGCATGTGATCCGCTGATTCCTATATTGTAAATCCGTGCAAATACATTTACGCCGCCTCTGTGCATCTGTGTAAACATGTGATATATCTGCACTCATGTGGCTTCTGTGCAGTAAAAAACCACCTCTAGACATATTTAACCATAATACAATTGGCTCATAGGGGTTGTACTCTTTTCCAACTTTCTTTATCTTCTCTTTCTCCATCTCACATGGCGTTCTCGATCTGGATTGGCGGAGTCTTAATCCAAGGGTATGGATCTGCTGCTTTAATCCCTGATGGAGTATCAGAGGGAGTCTCTCTTTAAGCTCGTGAGAGGCGTCTGTGTGTTTGCGAGTGGGTGGATAGGTTTTAAACCCTCCCTAGCGTTTCCTGATGTTTAAATTAAGACTGCAGTGCATACCTACCTTCCATGTCACTAAAACAACAGCCTGTCATCGTGGTTGGATTTTTAAAAAAAAAGCAGGATTGAATGAAAGAGCCGGGGAAGCGAAGAAAGAGAAAAGAAGCTGTAGAAGGACATAAACAAGCCATTGTGTGTCTGTGTTTTGCTAAACTATAGCTGCCGGGTTAACGGTTTCGCTCTTTCTTTCTCTCCATCCCCCTCTCCCTGTGTTAAGTTTGATTAGGTGACCACAGTTACATATTCCCCATTGGAGACGAAAAAGGGCAGCCGTTTCCTGTGAAAACAGAAGGGGATACAAAGAGCTCTTTCAGGGCCTGGACGGCCTGCTGCAGAAGCTCTTCCATGCCCCCAACACCAGCCTGCCTGACTCACAGAGACCCAGCTAGAGACTGACACAGGCCCCAGCCCAAACACACAACATTTCCACATCCTCCCAGCTTCTTATGCTCACTGACATCAACTATTAATACACTGAGGCAAAATTTAGCTATTGCTTATTCAGAACAGATGAGCGGCAAAGTATGCAACATCTTTTATTTAACTTTAGTATTTTTTTTATTTTGTGATTTTCGAGACATCAACCACATTAAGCAACCAACTTAATCACCCTAGCAACACCCTGTCAACAATCGCAGCATATTTTGTACGAGTAAACGGCACCTCTGTAACTTGCTTGAAAAACTGTATATAAACCGTATAATACTCAGTGTGCAGCATCCTGGATCGGAAAAGTCTGGAAGCATGACAACACCAGAATAATAGTCATTTTTTTTGTCAGAACTTCTTGGACCATGAACGTTGCATGGGTCTGCTTTCTTCTCAAACGTCCTGTAGAAAATGTGAGGTTTCAACTGAGCTTTTTTTTTTGTACCTAAACACAGTTGCAACTAACCAAGCAGAACCAGATAGATCTTTGCGAATGGTTTCAGTTTAAAAATCTCAGTGTTTATAAGTGAAAAACACAAGCAAATCATGCTTATTAGCTGCGTTAAGGCTCTCTTCAATGAATCACACCCATTGTATGTTAATACGCCCATAACTGAATTACTGTGACAGCAGCCAGCCATATTTAGTTCCCTGTGCTTGGCAGTTGTCCCAAAGGAGAAGAAGGACAGTCTGCCTCATAAGAGCTCTCCCCCATTTAGACTAGAGGTATGACAAACAAACCCAATGGATGTTTACGCTGGGAAACGTCAGATGCAATACTATATATAGTCAAAGCTGAGTGACTCACGACAAATCAACAGATGTGGATGCTTTTGACCGATAAATATTCAGTTCTTTGTGTCCAATGAATCAGCCGAATGGCTATTTTTTGTCAGTGGCGGTAGGGTAAAATGTTTCCCACATAAGGCCTTTGTCAGACTAACACGTCTAATTTTGTTTTTTATAGCAAAGGGCCTGATTCTTCTCATTAAGATTGCGCTCTTATTGAGAACAAACGGTCGTCAATATGGCCACACTTAAGCATCAGATCTCCCGCGCTGAATATCAGTTGGTCTAGTGAGCCGAATCGGAGTTGGAGGAGTTTTAAAGGCACGAAGAACGTTTGAGTGGCGTATAAAAGCGCTCTCTCTCTCTCTCTCTCTCTCGCCTTGATCTTTTACTGTAACACACCATCTGCACATCTGTCGCACGACGTTAACACTGCCCGCCAACACAGTCTGTTTGTCCTATTCTCTATATCCTCTTCCATTCTTTTAAAGGTTAATAGAAAAATGCTTGCCACAAAAGGTGCTGTTGTGAAGAATCAGGCCTCACTGCAGGAATGAGAGTAAATATGTCTCAGAGCCCTTCGGGATGGCTTTGGACAGGGGGGTTATTGCAGAAAATTCCTAGGCATTTGTTCTCGAGTGGATTCGCCAAACAGCCGCGTGTTGCAGCTAATGTGGGTGTGAAAGCTGCAATCTGCCAACAAAAAACAGTTTTTGCGGGTTAAAGCCTTTCGGCATTTGAGAATGCACTTTAGCGGTCAAAGGTTCTCGTTGATAAGGAATGTTGCGTTATTATGGGTGAAAATGTAGTGAAATTTCTTTGAAAGGAATGATCAAAGTTTTCTTATAGCATAGATAAAAGAAAGAACATACAAATCTGGAAGTGTCAACAGGTTGACCTTAATTGCGATGTATACAAATCCTGTATGTATGTGTATATAAACTCTTGTAAAGGAAAAACGTCTGTCTGGATGCTTTCATGTTTGTGTTTTTGTTTGCCTCTCTCTGTTTGTGTCACTCTAGGAGACTACATTGGTTTCAATGGGACTGTGTTGAGCTCTATATTAAGGCTGTGGGACTGGGCTGCTTTGGTGGAAAACACACGTTCCCGAGGGACCGACCTTACCATGAGATCCTACCTGGAACAATGTGATCGGCCACGGGGCTGCCTGGCTGCCACTCCGCCCCCGTCCAACCCTAGGTATCAGCCGCAGGAAGTCCCACACAGCCACTTCCTGTTGAGCGCACAAACAATAGCCATTGTCGCTAGCTGATATGGTGTGACCTCAGCTCCGTCTGCCATGCCTTGCTAACCATAAATCGTCCACCTTTAAACAGCTTGAACGGTGAAAGATTGACGAGACCGCGGCGCCGAGGAGCGCAAACAAAAACAGAATGGGACAAAAAGCTCAGCTCGCTCAGAACGTGTCCAGGTCGTAAACAGGGTTGTTTATCCGGGGGTTTTCACTTTATCACACAGGGTGGAAGTTATCAGATGTCTACAAAATCACAATGTGTACGAGTTGTTCCATTGTCATGTGCAAGTTCGTTTCAGAGCTGAGGTTTGGCAAATTTTACATTGAGAGTTGATTGACCAGATTGGGCATGAAAGATTTTGAGCATGTTATCTCGCTGTGAACGGGAGGGTATAGACGGTACGATCCAGTAAATTCTTCACATAGATGTATATCCCACTGCTCACAGTGTGTTGCAACTTTGGGGTCAAGGCAAGATCACATAACATAGAGTGGATTCTAAAAGCCTGAAATCACATAATTTAAAATTTTTATCTGAACTTGGAAGCAGAAGGTTCACGGATTTAAAAAAATCAAAACGAATTAAGATAGATATAAAATATGAATTTCACATCAAATGAAACCATATGATTTTCTTTTCATAATATTTATTTAATTGACTTTTCATGTATATATATTTTTCTTATCAGTCTGAATGATTATATATATATATATATATATATATATATATATATATAAATAATGAATAAGGCACCTTTGTTTTTTATAGAACAAGTTTTTGTAACACTTTATTTGTCCCTATTAAACATGTTGCATGTATTTACTCTTATAATAAAAATAAATTATGCATAATTATATGCAAGTTACCCTAAGCCAAACCCTACCATATACTAAGTACACGTAGTACTTAATAATATCACTCAGTACTTAAATATATAATTACGCTGTTACAAGGACACCTTAAAATAGTGTTACCCAAGTTTTATTTTTGCATTTTTAATATCACTCAAGCTTTTGGGGAAATTATAATTGTTATTTAAATAAACAAAACAAACTTTATTAAATTTAAAGAAAGCATTTTCAATAGTACTCTCAGACTTGTGAGACTATAAGAGCAAGAATAAAAATAAGAATAATAGAAGGAATAATAATAGATGCGGAAAAAACTTAATTCAGTTTAACATAATTTAACATAGACTTTAGGAAATATCTTCTTGTTCTTATTTTGTTCTTCTTCTAAATTAATTGAAATAAGCATTTTCACCAGACTTTTAGACTCTCTTCTGTATGTTCACAACAAGACTAGATGAGTGTGTATCTCTTTTGCAAACTGCAAACCCCCCAGTCCAGCCCCCCCCCCCAGTCCCTCTTTCTGTACACGGCAGCTGCTGCCTTGATGCTTATGGGGATTAGACACAACTCTCACACAATCTGTCTCTCTGTCTCTGCTGCTCCCTAATGCAGACTCACAGGGTTGTGGGGCTGCTGTTTTACCTGGAGAGGTGAGGTATCATTTTAGTGGTGGCATTCGCTTTTTGCACGGCATCAATACTTCATTCCTAAGCCGGTAACGACAGTCATGGCAAACTACCGGACGCTCCATAAAAAAATGTGCGATTGTTGTGCCTCTGTTCACCTTAAGTTTGCATGAGCTTGTGTGTGTGTGTGTGTGTAATTTTGTCTGAGGGAAGACGGTTTAGGTTGATTGAGTTTTATCCCACTGCCAGCAAGAATATGTCACATTTTGACTTCTCTGTTGTGCGCACAGAGCGTCTTGTCACTTGCCCTGTGTGTGCGCGAGAGAGAAAGTACGTTTTTGCGCTCGCTGTCGGCTTTAGTTATTAGTCACTCGCTCTATCAAGAGATGCTTTCTCCCCCCTCCAAATGATTCTTTAGTAATAAAGCTTTATGCAGACAGCTGTAAGCTGGAGACCAAATACACCCATATATTAAACATCTCCCAGGCTGTTTGATATGGGCTGATGAGAGACTGTCTGCATTTGTATCCTCCTCTCTAAATCCCTTCAGCATTAATCACTGTGCCTATAACACAGATAGGCTATTTAGATATAGAAGAAAAGCAGACTGGAAGATTACCAAATTCCCATCTTTTCTTCAGTGAAGACAAATGGGGGTCCCAAAACTCGCAAGACTTTAAACTTCAACAAATAATATAGAGAATCCAATAATGAACCCCCAAAATGAACATTGCAGCAAGGGCATTTATAACAATGTAAGACAAATATTGTTCATTTGCTGAATTCACTTACTAGGAGAACCTGAACTGGCTGCCTTTGTGCTGGGATGCTTGTTTCATTTTAATAAAGCCATTCAGTGAAACCGTGAGCAGATTTATTATGAGAAATATCTTGAAATGGATTGAATAAGACTGCTGACTATCATGACTCTTGAATCTTTCATTTATTGATCTCTCTGAAGAATTGTCTTGCAGTGCAACTTATTGTGTTAAAGTGTAACTAAAGATCATAGTAAAAAAATGGCAGTTGTTGTGGCCAGAACTTTGCAGGACAAAATTTACATTTTTGATAAATCTATATTCCATACACTAACCTATTTGAGCTAGTACTCTGATGCAACGACCAATAATAAACTAGGCAAGTCATAATTACTCAAAGTTCATTTCAACAATATTTTACTGTATACACATTGCTCTATTAAATTTTGTTTACAATTTAAGCCAATTTGTTCATTTTTACAGTATTTTACTGTTAAATTCACTTTTATATAATATTAAAATAAAATGTTATAATACATTGTAACGGAATATGGTAAGGTTATTTAGTTAACCAGTTAACATTATTTTTTCATTACAATTAATTAATATTTTTTTCTTATCAGTAGTTATTTTTTCATATAGGCCTCTTCTCAGAACAAATAACAAAAGCTATCATTGGGGCAGTACCCTTTTAAAAGGTACACTTTGGTACTCCATTTAAAGGGTGCAAATTATTACCTACATGGTACATATTTGTAATTAACTGAAAACCAAGTTTAATGAATCCAAATAAAAATGTATTATTCCCTGAAAATGTAAGATAATGAGACTTTTATTATCAAATGAGTTAAATTTTTATTTATATATTTAAAAAAAAATTACAACACCATATTGTACATTTATATGATTCTATTATAATTATTTATAACAGTTGATTGCTTTATGTAAGGTAAAGTAGCGTATATTATTAATAGCATAGAACACATGAGAAAGTAAAATGAATCTGAGCAGTTAATCGAGGGTGTTACAGGCTTCAAGAAATTGACGGATTAGTTCTGGGCAGTTCGGATGGAAGGCACTGATATGGTTCAGCTTCAACAGGACGCAGGATGCATAATTTTGCAAGTCTTTTTAAACTGTTTCCTTCATACTTTTTTTGGAATAGAACAGACGGATCCGTGTTTCCGACGTGGCAATGAGCTATACATGACTGTGCATGAGAGAGAGAGAGTCCTGTGGCTTGACTGTCAATGAACATTTCACTACCTGCCTGCAATAAAGCTTATCCACCGCTAGAGGTCAGTTCTGACTATTTCTGAACACTGGAGTCTGTGTAAAAATATCCTCTCAAGCCGCTCAATGTGATTTACATGCTGTACCTACATGCCATACATGATATGTTATAAATACACATGCATGTATCATAAAATATAATATGCACCAGATTAGATACGGGTTATTAGCGGAGCAAGGCTAAATTCAAAATGCTATAATTATTGGTATTTCCCTCTTGTCAAAGGACTACTTTGTAAAGATTAAGCATTAGTTTTGTCTTTGATATTCTGCTTTAATTTAACTTGTAAGTTGAATTGTGCTGCGTTAACCCTAAATAACGGCTCTGAACTAATATGCATAAAGGAATAGTCGTTGTTTTGTGAAGCCCAAAACATAACGAAAATACCTCACTTATGCTTACTTTCATTTTTTAAACCTTGACTTTCCTGATCCTCTAACAACACGGGATGCCTTTTCAGTTGGCACATGTTAATTCGTTTGCCTGTTTTCTTATGAAAAACGTCAGGGGAAGTTTTAAATGCCAACATTGGCCTTAAATTTGAGAAGAAAATAGTCCACGCACAATGAACGTTTATTTAATTAATTTACATTTCTTCATTACATGCTAAACTGTTCAGGGTTCAAGTTCGCTGTTTAAAGAGTTTGAGGGTTATTTATTTATTATTATTATTTTTTTACGTATGTCTCTCGATTACACCAAACGTCTGTATTATCATTGAAATAGCACGAGGTATAATTGTCTGACAAAAAGTCGTAATTGTCTGATCTATTTTGCATTTATTACTAAATGCGTGAAAAGCCTATTCTCACTTTTGCTGCTTGGAACTGCGCACGCGTACTTGAGGCGCCAGCCAAACTTCTGCCAAAATATAACTCCCTGCTCGGTCGTGTCAGTTAAAGGTAGTTAATAGTCAGTCACCAAGGGCGAAATAACATTGTTAGTTCATTAAATAAGATTCTAAAGTAAAAAAAAAAAAGTTTCATTTTAATCACTGAATAAACCTGTGGAAAAGCTCCATGAAATACAATGTTTCACTTAAATAATAAATTGCATTAAATGCAGACCTTATTAAATAATCCACGGATGTTTGTTTGGATAGATGAAATCAAATCGGTAGCAAATTTCATTTTAGGAATCAAACGTGCAGATTTGTCTCCGAGTTCATGGCTAATTCTGAAAATAGCTATTGTTATTTGTTTCCTTTAAATGAAACCACTATAGTTTGCTATTAAATAAATGATCAGTGATCATAAATAGGAATGCTAGCATATTTATAATAACAAATTTTAAGTACAGCTGAAAACAGTTGCCTACAGAAGCGTGTTGAGTAATAGAGATGCCCCGGCGCGTGACTTGACAGGTGAATTAAAACAAACAGGGCGCGTGTGGGAAACTGCTACTTGCGCGAGGCACGCGATGAACACCTGTGCGCATCCCTGCGCCACCGGCACACAGGTATAAAGCATTTACCCACCTCCTTACAGTAATTTCAGCCAGTATTACAGAGGTAGGTAGGCAAGCCACTGTCGCTCGCGAGGGAAGATGACATGATGGTTATTGACATTTTTAAAGCGCTCACCCTGAGTATTCGCCTTGATATAAGGCACCTGGAGGGGCTCGCGCCGAGTAGACCCCATTAAAGAGGCGTTCAAGAGCGTCTGAGGACAACTGTGAATTAATAACAAAGTATGTCAAAACTGACCTAAACGCTTACTGACGTTTAGACATCCCAAATACTGTCTTTGAGTACGGGATATGACTTGCAGCCTGGCGTTTAGACGGGAATATTTGACATTACCTGAACGAGAAACTCTATTCTAAAGCTCGTGAAGTACAAACGTCGCGTCGCGATGCGCCTCAGGTAGAGCGCGCGCACATTAACTGCTTTGAACTGCACGAAGCGCTTTAGCCAAGCCCAGTGTCTTGGATTTAAATGGTCCAGTTTTGACACATTTGCTTTGCTCAACCGAGTATCGGCGCTAAGGTAACCACTCTTGGCTCAGAGCCTGTTGTTTAGAACACGAAACAAATTGACTTCTCCTCCCCCAAGTCTTTGCCTTTTGTAATTTGCTCTGGCGTTGTTGTTTGTGTGTGACCAGCCCTGGGATTTCACCTCGTCCTTGAGAGACCAGCGCAAATCAACCCAAATAAAACATCCCGACCCTGTTCACCTCTCCCGGAGGGTCGATTTCCTTCGAGACACGTGGACGAAGCCGTACACAGCATTAGGTGAGTGAATCTAGACCGCATTGAACTTTAACTTGTGATATGTGCGTGTTTTCATGCTCGGTATGAGCGCGCGCGGAGCTGCTGCTCGCGTGACTGCCTGTTGTTGAGCGGCGTTAACGGGAAGGAGCTCCGCGAACTCAGCCCGCTATTGCGATCTTTCCCCTTTCCATAGTCATAGTAATCCAGCTGGGATTAGAGCGCGTTTCCCTCCAATCATCAGCAACTCGATCATTCCTTCCTCAAACCGCAGCAGATCTCAGTTTTCACCATTCTCATCAGCTAAGAATTGATTACTTTTCATTTAGCTACTGTGCATATGTGCACACATGCATTTATTAAAGCAATATATTTAATGCTGGAAGCAACTTTAATAAAATGAACACAAAATAATCTTAAATAATAATACATGTGTAATGTTCTAATTCTAAAATATTGTTATAGGACAGAATATAAAACTGTATCGCTCTGTTGAAAAATAAGACACATGTGCAGTGTGGTCCCTAGAAAAGCACTTATGATAAGTTACATAGTCCGATAGTGGTAAACAAAGTGGCTTGCTTTGTGTATTTAGTGAATTTCTGACAATTTTAAAAAAGGAGTTAATGTTTATCCTGTTAGGAAAACAATTATATCCACAAGCCCATCTCTGAGTTTTTTGTTTGAAAATTATTTAATCATAATTTCGGGAAACATTATTTAAACATAAATGGCTCTGTGACATTTAAAGACATGATTATTATTTGACTTCAAAAAGAAACCTCTCTCGGAACAGGACTTTGAGATGTGTATGCTCAAATGAAGTTACACCCACCCTCATTTCATGATTGTAAGGATGTCCTGTACGATCTGCTCTGAGTACATTTGACTTGCACAGAAAACATATGATTTTTCAAAATATTTCAATGACTCTTAATGGTGTAAAACAGATCACAGTGAACTCCATTAAATCCAGCTGTTGAGTTCACACATAAATCTAATGAAAAATTAACGCTGACGTGTGTGTAGAGGAGAGAAGTAATTTGCTGGAGTAAGTCATATATTACTGAGTTGGCGCTAATGCGTTGGTGATTGATTTCAGTGTTCACAAATTCATAAACGTTGTGATAAAGAACTCAGATAATCAACTGGTGTGATTTCTATAATTTATTATAGGAGTGAAATGTAATGTAATAGGAAGACAAGGTCTCAACCAGCAAAAGTTGCTATGAATTCTGATGAAAATCCACAATGACTTTTGTTGTTTTGTCCCTGAATTAAGCTTTTCTTTTTACTGGGGTCATGTTGAATGCACCGAGGCTGTTCCATTTTTGGCAAACGTTTATTAACACTTTAGTTGGAGTGAGTTTTGGCTATTACCCACAAAGCCTTGCCTCATAATTCAGTCATAATTTGCATAATGAGTCTTTTTGCCCTCATTTTTCTCCTTTCTCAGGCACTTATAAGAGTCTCTTTTAAAAGAGAATTTGTGTTTCTTCATTCAAAACCCCTCTTTATTCTGAATTAATTCCTCTCTGATAAATACATAACCAGACATTAGATCTTGGATGTTGCTGTTTTTAATAGAACCCCAACAGAAACTCTCATTGGGGAAAAACAAAACAAAACAAAAAACACTAGTTGAAAATATCATGCCATAAGAGTTATTTTAGGCCATGTTAAACGCAGTTTCTCCATATCTCCACACAGAATCAGGGATTGGTTTCCGATTGCAGGGGGGAAGATCACTGTGCATTCTCTCTCTCTTGCACTCTCTCTCGCGCGCTCGCTCTTTCTCTCTCTCTCATTTATTCCATCATTCAGATACTGTAGATAAATGCACATTGCTCTTCAGATTATCACTTAACCAGTTCTGTGAATTCATCACTTTGGCCCAACAGTATTATAGACCAGGTATGGTCCTTATCCTTCAGGCCACATCTAGTATGACACTCAAAAGATATCATGACTGTTTGACTGAGTGTAACTCGATAATGAAAATGAAAGCAGACAGAACAAGAGAGGTTTCTGAGTGCTTCCTAGGGGGAACATTTCTACAAGCCGGAAGTTCTTTTTGTGTTTTGTTTTTTCGATCTCTTTCCCTCATTTATTTTAAAGCCATGTTTTTGTTTGTTTTTTCATGTGAAACTCAAAAAGAGAACGTACCAGCTGCTCTTTTCCATGCCATTATAATGAACAGGGACTGAAAGCGGCGATTGCCACCTTTGCAGTGTTTCAGAAACTCATGTTATTTTAAAAACACGACCCTCAGGTTACAAAAGAAGTTAAACTTTCAGTAAACCTTGTCTTTAGACCTTAAAGTTTTTTTTAAAAATGTCTAAATAACCAATTAAAGTGACTCGTTTTCTGAAGTTATTCGATGGTGAAAAAATCTGATCTTTTGTGTCAGATAGATCCAGAACGACGTGTGGGTGAGTAAATGAAATCAGACTTGTTTTGCCGCAAACTGTCCCTTTAAAAGTATGGTGACCCTCAGGAGCACAAGAAAAGATCAGAATCCTTTTCGCCCACTGCATCTCCTCTGTCCGTTTGAACTGTGTGTTGATCACAGGACAGGAAATGGTAAACAAATTCTTCAACATGTGGCAGCCTGCTAGAGCATACTTTTCCTTTTCCATTTCTCTCTCTCTTCAGCATGAGCGAAAAGCTTGCACTTCCTCCCACCTCTCTTACTTACTCTCTTTCCCTCTCTATCCCGCTCCAACAAGCCAGCAGGAAGATAGTGCAAGCAGATCTTGGACTACGCTGAATAGCATTTGCCAAGACATATGAATTATAAGGCTAATGGGCTTAAAAGGCTTGTCTTAACATTGTCTCTACTTAACCATGCAGAAGCTGGCTTATAGAACAGCAGAAATAGATTGGGAACCGAAATACCCCAATTTTGAGGTCAGGATTAGAATGGATGAAAGACACTAAGTTTCTTTACGAAACCATAAAATATTCAATTGTTGGCAAATTGAGAAATATATCTCCCCACTGCTCTCTTCTGGCGAGCCGTCTGCCAAGTGCATTGTGATTGTGTTTTGACATACAACTGATGTGATTCTTCTCATAACCACAGAATCTGGGACAGGTCGTCATTATCATGAGGGGTGGGGGGGAAAAAACGCAGCGAGAACAAAGTAACTGAGTTTCTGGGCTCTGATTGTGCAGGCAGCCCAGCAGTGAAGCACTGGCCATGTGTTCGGGCCGTCGCTCTGGTGGCTTTGGGCCGGACATCCGCACAGCTGCGCGTGACCCATGATGCTCTCGCTCCCTGCCCCAGTTCGGGGCCCGTACGGTTCTCTGATTGGATGCATGTGCAACTGTGCCGTGTGCTTATTGGTTCTAAGCACTTGCTGAACTCTTTCTAGTGGGGTCCAGTGTTTGAGTTTAGTTGGATGGGATCTGAGGATCATTCCTGGCAGTTCCAGTTGTGTGGCAGGTCAGCTGCCTGCCCCCCTCTCCTGCCCTCTCTCAGCACTTCTGAATAAATGAGCTATTCTGGGACATGCAAATATCCAGAAAGCTGGAGAAGTCTGTGGAATATATTCGGGGTTTTTTTGTTTTTTGTTTTTTTTTCTCTTTCACCAACTTTGTGTGCGAACGAATTTGTGTGTTAACCTTGTGCAGATGTTTTAATTATTCATCAGTAAGTTTATGCTTGTGAGTCAGTCAGTGTCACCCCTTAAATATATCTGTGAAAAATCTTTTTGTATAATGTCCAGCAAACGTTTAGTACATAGTGTAATTTAAAAATGTCAATTTTTCCTGGAAGGGCAGAGCAAAGTTACTCAACTCTTCAGTGACTCAGGATAGAAATTGTAGTAAAAAAAAATAGTATTATAAATGTTGTTTAAAAGTAATAATAATGTTAATTATAGAATGATAGAGTTCTGGTCACCTTAGAAACATGAAATGTGTTAAGATGGATTTTTATGTATGTTATTATTAAAAACTTGAATAGGTAAGTGACCTTACAACAAATCTCACTAATTTAAGAGTAACACAATTAATTTGTGTGTTTTTTTTCCTCATTTATTTATTTATTTTGTATGTGAGCGCATGTTTTGAATCCTGAAGAAGGTGCGAGTACTTTTTCTGCCCACATACTGTACTGTAAAAAAAAAAAACACTTGCTTAAAATTACTAATGAATGACACCTACTTTCTCAGGAACTGCTGTGATGTTTTTGCATTTCTGTGAAATTATTTGAAGATGTACAGCATTTTCTGCAAATTATTTGCCGCGTTCATGTTTGTGTATTTATTTCAGAGAATCCTGCTTCTAAGTGGCATACAAAACAGTCAGATGTTCTCTTCCTGTCTAAGCAAACGGCCAGAATAAACAGTAATGTGGACCAGACCTTGCGCAAGAGTGTTTATCACTGGTTTATCACTTATCACTGGTTATCGGTAGTAAACTCTGAGCTCTTCCTGCTTCTGCTAAAATGTTTGCTGTAGACAGTGTTTGGTGACAGTCCTTCTCTATCAGGCAGAAACACTTGAAAGGTCCTCTGTTGAAAGTGGATGTGTGTGAGGCCTGGGTTGCCTTGACACTTTGATCAATCAGGAATAAATGAGAGGGCACGCTTCTATCACTCTGAATAATAATGACGAGCATTTGCCGTTTGAAAGCTACACGCAAGCGTTCCTGAATGCGTGTGTTAATGCTCTTCATCGACAAAGGCCAGGAACATTTTAAACATTTCACAAAGATTTTGTTAACTTAATTGATCTGTTCGTTTATTTATTTCAGCTCTGTTTTCTGGTGTCAGGTTTGTGACCCTCGAGCGTACTCTCAAAAGAGTTTGCTTAGTGCAGCTCATCTCATTGTGTCTTTTCTAAACCGATTGTTCTCGTGGTCTTGTGGGATTTCAAGGTTGCTGCATTTTCTCCTCTAATCTCTGTCCTTAACCACCACACTCGGAGTCATCTCGCTGCATAACTCAACTATTTCGTTTAGGGAAATTAGTACGTTCCTGCCGACCCTGTCTTTCATCGTTTGCCGTGGTGCATATTTAAGTCTGTTCCTGGGCTTATTTTCCTAATTGGTGGCCTGTACTTGCTCAACACCGATTGCCTTTGATCATCTCAGATCATTACGTTTACCTCATTAATTTGCTCAATCCAGTTTTCCCCCTCCCTCCCCTGTTGAGCTAAATTTAAGGGCCCATGTAAAAAATTGGATTAATAATACATTTTATGAGCCAAGAGAAAAATCAGCTCCCTTTGTGGTCTCTCTACATCTCCCTTGTCTTTCTTCTTACCCGCTGATTGTGTTTCCCTAGTGTGAAAGACACAAGCCAAACAATGCCTGATGAAAGGACACTCTCTGCGTTTGTTGCTGTTGACCTGAATCTAGTCTGAAAGGAAGCCACGGACAGGGCGGAGAGGAATGAAGGTACAGGGAGGAACTGTATGGTGCTGTTTGCTACGTGTGCTTGAGAAAGTAGCCGATTAGATCTCTAGTGCTGAATGGCGTCCATAGATGTGATCATGTCGAGGGAGGATCTGTGTATCCTGGGTGTTGAAGACACTTTGTGATCAGTCTAACCCTGTGCTGAGACCCTTCTCTCTTCAGCTCTGTGTCTTACATAGATGTGATGAGTTCATAGTCAACTTCAAATGCAATTTGACACTATTTACTTTCGTTCTAGGTGTTATCGTGCACGGTTCATCTGTGCACTTTATCCTGAAAGGTTTGTAAGAATACATTGATTTAAAAATGTCATAAGGCAGTGGTTATTTTTATATTACCACTAGTAACTAATTTACAAGTTAAATAAAAAAAGAAAGAAAAAAACTCATTACAAAAAATCTTCATCAAAAAAAAAAAAGATTTTGCCTCATGCCATGTATTTTAGCTGCTTAAGACTGCTTTTGTGGTCTAGGCTCTACAAACCAAGCAGTAGTGTGTACATTGTGTACATTTATGTGTTTACCTTAGCCATTACAATGACATAACTCATTCTCTCAGTTGTTCCTTTTCAAGTTCCTTCAACAGTCCTCTTATTTTTTTAACACTCATCTCCAGAACCTTTGCTCCATCCTGGTTTATAATGCCAACTTTCTCGATGAATAAGTTTCAACATTGCTGAAAATGCCATTTCATGACTATAACAAGCAGCGTTGGAAAAAACGTTGTAGAAAAAAAGTTTGATATTTCATCACTCTCTGTCTTTGTCTACCACCTCTTCATCTTTATCTCCTGTCTCTTATCCTCTTTTTTGTGTTGTCTTTATCTTCATTTTAGTCTTCTATCCGTGTTCTCTTGTCTTGAAATGTGTGCATTTGCCTCCCACACTTCTACCTTAAAAAGCCTCAGGCCTAACACTTTTGACAAAGATACATGTAGACTTTAAAAGCAAAGAATTCATCATATTTATTGTCTCGCTGCCAAATAGGGCACAAATAATCCTCTCCAATTAGGTGTTTGTGCCATGAAAATTGGATTTTCTCTCTCTCTTATGAAAACGCATATTCCACAACACCATTGTTGATTTTGAATTCCAGCAACGACAAGAGAACAACATGCCAGGTTGATTTCACACAACCATCTGCATATAGAGGCCGTAGGTATATATAGATCTGTATCTTCAGTGCACACTTTGTTTTTACTGTATTGAGGCCGTTATTGTCCTTCCCATGTGGCCGTATACACAGCAATGTGACTGAATCTCACAATCCATGAACTGATGTCTCAGCCAGCGTACAAAGGAGAACGGCTGTCTTTTGTCGAGAGGCGTTTATTGTCTTCCAACCCAGAACAAGCAAACAACAAAGTCGTGAGGCGTCTATTGAGCAGATTGCAAGCGCACATGATTTAGTCTCTAGGCTTTGGGCTTTTATGTCCACATGATTGTGTGCATCTTCATATTGTTTGGTTTCAGACGTCTTCCATTATCATATAGATAACTGAACATTGTTACTTGGGTATGAGAAGCTGCAGCTAATGTAATGGCATCTCTTGGCGTGCGAGTCACTTTTTCCTTGCTTTTATGATCCTGTCTTTCTACTTTATGGGAAGATTGGAGACCAGAGAAAAGGGGAAAAATACTATGGATTTTTGCACTCAATAAATCAATGACCTACTTTGGTATTTTGCGAAACCTTGCTTATTTTTCACATGCCCGTGGGGGTCGTTCTGTTTATTTTGCTCAGTGTGTGTGTGTGTTTCTGTGAGTGTGTATGCCATCGTTCAGATCCCAAGAGAGCGTTTTGGATCTATACTCATTGGCCGGTTGCAGCGGTCGAGCTCGAGTTCACATCTGATAGCGAGTGTCTCGTGACCACTGGTCTGAGACCATCGCTGCTGTTAACGCTAAATGATTTCGATCAGGATTTGGATTTTGCACTGGTCTTGGGTCAGTGTAACAGGATGACCTACAGTTTACCCTGAAAGTCCTCCAAGTGTGTAAAAGCACTCACTGTTCTCACTTTGCACAGTGTTTGGTAACAGTTTTGCTCTCTGACCCCAGTGTATCTAAAAACAATAGCAAAGGGGTTAATTGCATGTTTTTCTTTTAAATCAATTCCTGAATTTATTAGTTTAACGTGTTAAAAAAAAAATAAAAGGTATATACCTATGACGTTTGTTTTGGGCTGATACAGTGGAAGAAAACACCCACAACAACATCCTTAAATATTGATTTATTAAATAATTTTACATTTCTACAGCAGTTCAGACTGCAAAATGGTGTGAAAATTGAATTTTATTTTATTACATTTTTGTTATTAAGCAGTTTGTTTTATTTATTTATTTTTTTTTCAAAGATAATCCATTAGTTTGTAAAAAAGTACTTTTTAAGTTCAATATTTTGTAGGCTATACTTTTATACAAATATACAAATGTATATTATATCATATAAAGAAATGATGTGTAATAATTAAATAATAATATAATAATTACTAAAATATAAATAAATTACAATAGAAATTGACATATTTACAAATATGTGTGTGTGTGCGTGTGTGTGTGTGTGTGTATATATATATATATATATATATATAATAGTGTGGAGTAATTGTATAATAATAATAATAATAATAATAATAATATTATTATTATTGTTAATAATAATAATAAAAATGGAAATAAATTAC
>JAUCNO010000408.1:75223-85978 GCA_032353835.1 Enteromius viviparus
GAAAATGGTGTGTTATGGTTAAAAAGTCTTAAAATGTCTTAAATTTAACTTGGTAAAACCTGTAGACACCCTGATACACTACCCAACTTTAAATTTGTTCTGATCACAAGAAACTCACACAGAAACGTGCACTTTGTTGCTAGGAGATGCATGACAAATTAAAACAATATGTTCTAAAATCGGCTGAAAATATCAAACATGTTTGAATCAAAAGTCCAAAGCTAAAAAAGGCAGAGTCTGTGGCTATCATACTCTACGTAATTATCTGTGGAATCTGTCAGCTTCAATCTGCAGACTGACTCTAGCGTCAACTTGTTCAGACTGGAAAATCTGGGAAAAATCGTATAGTGTATTCCAGGCTTAAAGTAGATAAATTAGTATCCAGAACGGACTAAAAGTAAGATATTATTTCATAAAATCCTAGCTTGGCATCTGTGGTCTCCATCCACTTTTATTGTATGAAAAAAAGAGCAGCTTGGACATTCTTTAAAATTTCTCCTTTTGTTTTTCATAGAAGGAAAAGGTCATACAGGCTTTAAAAAAAAGGTGAGTAAATTAATTTAGAATTTTCAGTTTCTTTAATGTCTTCCTCCTTTTTTCTTTTTTTTTTGCCCACCTCTCTCCTTTTCTCTGCTTTTCATCCCCAGGGTTCAGCTGCTCACCAATGGGTTTGTGGTCTGAAGACGAGCAGCACTCATCTCTTTCACATCCTTTGTAGGTCAGTTCCTATTTTTACTTGTTTTCTTCTCCCGTTTTTTTGCTTTGTTTTTTTTTTTTTTTTTGTGCAAGGACACCCCATTGTTGTCGGCCGACACAAGCAAACACTGTCATATTGGTAAACAAATCAATTTCATCTTCACAATGGCTGCGATGTGCTCATCAAAGACACATTATCGCTCTGTGCCGTATTGTTGTCATCATGACACCTCTAATCATGGTTATCATGTGCTAGTAGTTTCCATGGCTACACTATAACAGTCAGCCAATGAAGCGGCCCATCCCAGTCCGGCAGAACAGACATCAGCCAATTGTAGCACCCTAAGAGAAAGTAAGGGCCCAGTTCGGACCTTCACCATTGGGAGAGAGACCAAAAGGTCATGTACAGTATATGCTACCGCTAATGTTAAGTTTTATTTATTAATGGTAAGTAAAAAATAGATCATCCAAAGCAGGCTAAATTGTGTCGTCATCTCATGTTCTATGAATTTAAATGGAATTTTCACTTTCAAAATTTCCCAAAAATAAAGGAGCGAGTTGGTTGGCTTTTTTTTTTATTGTGCGTGGAGGTGAAGTGATGATACAGAGAGCAGGGTCGCAGTTATCAGAACAAACAGAGAGCAAGAGAAGCAGAAAGACAGAAAGAATGAGCTCGAGAGAGAGAGGACAGGGCCATAGGGAGGGGGCACGGGGCCAGCTGGAGGGCCAGGCTGTGTGCTTTGTGTGTTTGCAGCAACAATACAGGGCAGCTGAGAGTTGCCCCATGACCGTTTCTCTGAGGGCAGTCTGTACCCTGTCCACACACACACGCAAATACACACACACACGGGTCACTGCAGAGCTACTCAGCTGCCGATGCAGTCAACTGGAAACAGCCACACTCCTAAAATCAGATTGTTTTTTTTTTTTTTACTTTCCTGTCAAATACACTCAAGTGCATGCTTCGCAGACCTTCATATTAAATGACATATGGGTTTGCTGTTGACACTGTCCAGGAAAGATAGCCAAGCATGAGGCTCGGAGAGTGACGTGTGTTAGTGTTTCTTTAAAGAGGCAATGTCATGAATTATATTATCATTTTATTATTTTTAATTCCTTGAGGTCTGCGTATAATGTTTGGAATAGTTGAAAAAGGACATCCTTTTTTTGATAGTTTTACGTGACTATTTTTTTAACACATCACCGTACTGATCTTTAGAATGAAATAGGCCTATGTTTTGCTGTTATGCCTTTAATACTATATAAATAGCTGAATAATAGTACTTTGCCAAACTGACTGTGTGCAGGTGTTAATTTATTTTATTTGTATGTATTGTATTTTATATTGTTAAATTATAAATTAATGCAATTAATGCAACACCTGTTCTTTTTCTTTTCCTTAAATAGCTGTGCTAATGTTTTCCCCCTACATTTAGTGTTACAGTATAGTGTTACAGAAACCTTGGCAGCCATATCTTTATATTTTACATTTCTAATATCAGAAATCCAAGAACTTTTGTACAAGATGCTTTTGCAGCTAAGCCTCTTTAAAAGTTAATTTATTATTTTATTTTTGTACATATTTTTAAGGAAGACCTTTTCTGGTAGTTACGTTTCTGGAAGTTAAAATACCTCATAATCGCATCCCTCATCTCCTCGAACCTGCACTGTTTAGGTGACTCATTTGTGTATTGAACAACGTCCTGGCTGGACTGAAAGGTCACTGGCCTTTTCATAATGGTTTATGTTCCTGTGACTGTAGCTTCCTTTGTGCAGTACAAACAGTGAAATATTGTTGTACAAACATGTTCAAGCATTTGGTTCGCAAGCTGTGTGTGGGGCATGGACAAGTATGCTTGTGTGACCTCTGACCTGTCTTCCTCTCTCAGTACACATCTAAAGGAAGTTCCGCCTGCGGTTAGCCCACACAGACAGGAAATCATGTTGTGCAGGGGGAAGTTGTAGAGCTGTAAAGTTGTTTTAGATGTTATGACCTCTTTGACCTCCACTGCGAAGTCCTCCTTTCCTTTATTGGAAAACACAGCTGAAAGCATGTGTGTGTTTATGCGTAAAGCAAAAGCCACTGTCTGAAGAATGCATTGGATGCATCCATTTGTGTACAGTATGTGTGTATCCCCTTAACTCTTAGACACCTGCATGCACTCCAAACACCGGGACTCCTCGAGATTCCCTACAAGACGAATGCTGCTGGGACACTTGTCTTCCTCTGTAAACAGATACAGGCATGATAGAGGACACGGTTGAGCTCACGTTTAAGCTGAGAAGTACAGCTCAGTGTAAGTGTGTGTACAACACCCGCCAGGCCTCTAGTACTCTCTAACAAAGCACCTGATTACTCTTTCATAGTCGCCCATGTAAATACACACAGAGAATTGGAAGCCAGTTGTGCTTGGCAATGTAAAAAGCACATGAGGAACAGTGTTACACTTTGGCTTTCTCCAAAAAGAAAATCAGTATATGGCTGATCATTACTTTTGTAATGTACGTATGTACTGTAAGTGATTCAAAATACAGAATCAGTGGATGCTGATTACAAACGTTGGCATGTCTACTGTATATTGTACAATTCATTTAAAAGTTCCAAAAAACAAACAGGTCACACTCACTTTAGTGTCTGTCAACCTATTGGGACAGTATTTGATTTCTTTTAAGGTGCGTGATGCAATGGTCATCAATGGGGACCATATAGTTATATTATGTTGGTATTCATAACAATTCATAATAATTTATGGTCAATATGTAGTTTAAAACTTTGGTTTTATTTAAAAAAGAAATTAATATTTTTTGTTTTTCAGCAAAAATGAATGAAATTGATCATAATTAGCAATAAAGACATTTATGATGTTAAAAAAATTATATTGATTGAAAAATCATGGAAAGAATATATGTTGATGTGATAAGTGATATTATTTATGGCATATTAGAATGACTGCTGATCATATTAAGGAGGAGGAATTACTGCTAGTAAATCAGCTTGGCATCACAGGAATAAATTACATTTTAAAACAGAAAACTTTAATTTCAATTTTTTGTGTGTAATACTAATTTACAATATTACTATTTTTACTTTTTCTTTTTTGGTGAGTATAAGATCTTTTCATTTCTAACCATTGTAATTGAAAAACCTGATAAATTGCAGTCTTTTGGCTCTTTTTTTCTCATTAATCTGCACTGCATCAGTGCTTTACACATTTTGTTTTATTCTTAGCTCACTCTGAGTTTAGGTTTCGATTACATTTGAAATAATTATGTATTGAATTAATGTCACAGTATGTTGCCCCTTTTCAGAGAGTTTTAGAGAATAGTTGTCCCTTTTTCCCAAAAATATGAATTAATATTAAAATAAATATATTGACTCTTGCTTTTGGAATATTATAATTTTTTTTTACTATTGTGATTTCATTGGAATGTTATACTGTGTGTGAGCACAGTAAACGAACTGATGGCTTTTGGATTCACTTTTTCACGTTCATGTTCATGTGGTAGTTGCAAGTTATAAGCAAATCTAATTTCAGATACACAGCTTTTACTTCCATCAATTACTGCATTAGGAATCATTAAGTAATAATGAACTAGAGTTAATGTTAATAAATATGCAGTTGTTTTTTGTTCATTTGTGTTTGTTCATAATATGTAACTTAAATTAATTATTATTACCTAATGCAATTATGTACTGTATGTATGTTTTCATCCCCTGAAGCACCTCTGAAGTCATGTGATCAACTAGTCAAGACAGAAATAATCACCTAGCCGGTGCAACCCCAACCCCTATCAAGTCCTTCTTTCTGAGCACACTATTGAGTGAATCACATCATCTGTCATCAGGCGACAGATTGTCACACACTCCTCTCCCAAATTCCCTCCTGAGCGTCTCTCTCAATATGCCCAGTGCCACCGTATTCCCTGCGTCTCCCTCCCAGTAGACCTGCCCCACTCTGGCTCTCTTCAGTACCTGAACTCCCTCACCCGAGCGGCCGTCGGGCTAATTGTGGCAAACACGCTTGTGAATGTATACGCAGTCATTACTGCTCACAGTGTGTGAAAACAGCAGAGGCCACATAAAGACACACTCATTATGAAAAATGAGGCTCTTGAGTGAATTACATCGGTGCGTTTGTGTGTCTTGTAGGTTGCGGCGTCCCCTGCGAGGTGCCGCGATGAAGGGCGTGGGCAGGGACGAAGCTCCCTAATCAACACGGCAATCGCATTTCCATATAAACAACCAAAAGCTCGTCTACATACAATCCAATTCCATATGATGTGGGCTTGCCGTCAGGTCTTGTAATTGCTTCAGTTCGCCGAGTGTTAGAGCAGGGCAGAAGAGGACGAGAGAGGCCTCTGGAGAAATGGAGGAATAGTCCAAGCGAAAGATTTTCAATGACCTGAGCTCTCCAGCGGTCTAGTATCCGAACACACTAAATCAATGCTCAGTCATACAACGATAACAAGCCTCCTTTTATTTACACAGTAATGGTTATGAATAACGTAATAGCAACATTTAATGTGGCATGTGTGGCATGCAAAAAAATTTAGAATATAGTACATTGCATTTTTCATTTCATCTGTAAGATTTTTATTTATTTGTAATTATTTTAATTTATTTATTATTAAAACACAGTTAAAATGTTAATATTGTGAAATGTTACTATTTAAAACTGTTTTCTATTTTGAAATAGATTAATAGAGTAATTTTTTTTCTGGCCGTGAATTCTAGTAGCCATTACTCCAAACTCACATGGTCTTTAGAAATAATTTTAATATGCTGATTTAGAATATCAATGTTTACCATATTTTTGTGGAAACCGTAAACAAACGCCAGGATTGTTTGAAGAATAGAACGAAAAAACTGCATTAACATTATACTTGCATTTTTTGGGGCGTTTTGCGTACGTTTTTATCTTTTAAGCATATTTTTTTTAAATGTAAAAACATCAGTTCCCATTTATTGTGCATGAATGGAAAAGAGCAGAGTACACGTTTCTCAGAATCCTCAGAAAGTCATTTAGGCTTGGAGTGGCACAACAGAATATACATTTTTGAGTCTCCACGAACCAACCTCATTCCAGAGATCGATTGGTCTTCAGGTGCTTTCTACTGCATTTCAGGCAGACCATGTGATCTCCTTCATCAACGTAAGGGTTTTAAATAATGAGAATCATACATAAACATCACCTGCTCTGTTCATCTCAGGTGAGAGAAAACCTCTCTCTCTCTCTTTCATTTTGCCCCCTTTGGGATTCCTCTCTTCCTGTGGGTTAAATAAATGTCTGGTCCTTTGGGTTTTCTTCTCCTTGAGATGAACAGAAGGAGAGGAGGAGAACAGGTAGTAGCATTATTCCCGGCTTTTCGCCGGTAGTACTGAACCCCGTCCAATTAGGTGGATTAAAACCAACAAAACACCTCCATTAGTGGGAGGTATTGTTACATGCTTGCTGATCATTTAAAGTAAACTCCTGAGTGCCTCCTGGAATTCTCCCCCGGAATCTGTTTCCCTTTCATCTCGCAGGTCTTGTGTTCTCAGCAACACAACCAGAACTCTTGTTGGCGCCATGCATTTTTCAGAAATGCAGATTATAGCAGTGCAATTAAATCTTTAATAGCTTGTAGTCATGGCTTAAATGGTGAAAAGTTGGATTTGTATCTGTTTACACTGCAGAAATTAGGTTTCTGAAGCCATGGACTGTAGTTGAACCTTAGTCCAATAGGAAATGAGTTTGAGTTCATAGAGCCAAGCAAGAAATGGCATCTACTATTTGTACTTTCTCATGGACAACTTTTTTTAAACATCAGTTTCTGAAACATATAGAAGGCTCCTACGAATACCAAGGCTGCATTTAAAATATTTTCATATCTTTAAAAGTATAGTTTATTCCAGTGAGCCACTACCCCAATCTTCATTTGATTTGGACAAAAGTTTGTAATACACAATGGGTTCAAAGAATACCAGAAAGAGAGAAAGTGCACCAGTATATACACAGCCTCAAACCCAACAGACATCCTAAAGTAACTGTGCAGTACATCAAATATGCTCCTCTTGAGCATATCATTGATAATTACACGGGTGTTTTGTAACTAGAAGCGTTTGTTTTTAATTTAGTTGTTTTAGTTGTGTTAGTCAATGACTCTCTTCGCTTACGCTTCCGAGCTCTGAAACCGAATATATTGAGAGCTCTCATCAACAATTGAATAGCTGAAAAGGAATTAACCTCTAAGTAGTGCTCCGTACATTTGCAGAGTGTGTTCCCGTATCAAAGAGCATATTTAATAGAGCGCTGTGGCGTGGAGAGCTCCAGCGGAGTGTTAAATAGGCCGAGCGCTGGAAGTGAAGGGCAGAGGTGATATCCTCTCTAAAGGTCTCTAACAGCCAGAGCAAACCGTCCGCACACACTCTAGAGAGATGCACAAACGTCCTGCATCCTTGGTTCTGATCGTTACATGTGAACACAATGGGTGCGGGAAGTTTGTTTGTGTCATACCCAGGAGACATAGGGTGAGAGATATGGAATGCATGTGCGTGTATAAGCGAATGTGTGCGCGTGCGCGTCCCTGGGGTTGGGGGGCCGTGCCGTGATGGTACAGATGGGACAACATATGACACGTGAGGGTGTGGGGACACTGAGGCTCTCTCCGTCCATCTGGACTCCCCTCTGATCCGCCCTGCCTCCCTCTGCCGTGTGTGTTTGTTTGTGTGTGTGTGTGTCTGTTTGTTTGTGAATCTGTGAGTAAGGGCTAGCCTTTGCTCCTGCATGGCTGTTTGTTTTGTGCAACGAGAGCTAAAAAGTTTATTATTCTCTCATATTTAGCAGTTTTTGCTTAGGCAAATATCATAATTTAATTCTGTTTAAATGTTTAAGTAGGAAACTTTGGTGCAAAACAGCGGGGTTTACATAGATAGGCGGGCAGTCTTGGCCTAATGGATATAGAATCCTTTAACCAAAAGGTTGCAGGTTCAAGTCCAAGGTCCGGCAGGGATTGTAGATGGAGGGAGTGAATAACCAGCGCTCTCTCCACCTTCAATACCACGACTGAGATGAGACCCTTGAGCAAAGCACCGCTCCCCGGGTGCCACAGCAATGGCTGCCCGCTGCTCCGGGTGTGTGTTTACCGTCTGTGCGTGTGGTTGTTCACTTCTCACTGCTATGTGTGTGCACTTGGATGGGTCAAATGCAGAATGCATTTGGGAAACCGTACCTGGTCCTTTCTTCTCCTTTTTTTTCCTTTCCAGATGAAGTGACGCATACTGTCAAAGACACAGTAAATCATATGGCTTAAGAAGTGTGCTATGACTTACTCCAAGCTTTCTAAGCTTATACTTTTCTGCTTGACCATATTTTAGATCCCTTCATACCCCATATTCAACCACTTTACTAACTAATAATAAACAGCAAATTACAAGTTTATTGAGGCAAACGTCATAGTTTATTGAGAATATGTTCTCTAATCTAAAGTGTTACCAAGCGAGCACCTGCAATCAATCACATTGTTTTGTCCTGGAAAATACATCTGCCTTTTTTTATAACTATATAAAATAATGTTTAAAAGTTATGGCTGGTAAAATATATATTTTTAATAAATAAATACTTTTATACCGAAAGGATGCATTACATTGAGCAGTATTGAAAATAATAGCTTTTACATTGGAGAGTTCTATTTTAAACAAATGCTTTTTATTCAACAAAAATCCCAGATAAAATAATTGTTTTTAGAATTGTTAATAATATGAACCTATATTTATATATTAGTCAGTGCAAATAATAATTGAGCAGCAAAGTAATATTCTAATAAAATAGAGCATATTATTGTTTTATCAACAAGTTTGAAGCCAAGGTGAAAAATTTATTTCCTCAAAAATAGCATTAAAAATATGTAAAACCCTTTTTTTAGTAGACACTTTAGTATAGGGTCCGATTTACTAACTAGTTTCTTATTACAATGTATATTACTAGAATATTGGCAATTATTTGTCCTTATGAAGCACATGACCTCATCCTACATCCCTAATACTAACCAATACCTAAACTAACAATTAATAAGCAGCAATCAGGAGCTTCCTGAGGCAAAAGTCATAGTTAATAGTGAGAACTGGGCATAAAATAAAATGACTCAACCATAAAATAGCTGTAATATCAAAGTTGTATTTCGTCTTACATAAATGAACAGATTCTTGAACCTTTTAGTATTTTTTTTTATGTGCAGTGTTCTCAGAGAATAAATATAAACTTTACGATGATTCGATTTGTTAATTAACTGGCCAGTCATTTCATATCAGTGACATCGCTGGGGTTGATGCATTCATGCATTCATAGGATGTTTATAGCATACACGCGTTCTAACCTTCGTTCCTGTCAAATGTAATATCACAGTGGCCCGAAATTTATGTTAAGTGACATGCAATTAAGCTGAAAATACCGCCATCAGCTGGGGTGGGAAGACATCCTGGATTTGACAACATAGTTTTGACCCTTCTCTCGCTCCAACGCGACCTATCCAATCCAGAAGCTGCAAACCTGTCATTTGAACATGTCTTCATCCCCCTCCTCCTCATTCTAAAAACGTCATCTGTGTCGCCCGCCTGCGCCATCCTCCGCTCGCCTCCCTCTGGTGCCACCTCTGTGCCCTATTGCATTGTGGGTCATCAGAGGAGCTCAGCCCCGTTTGTCAGGTGCTGAGGAGGCTGTTTGAAATTCATGTTCAGTAGATTGTCAGACAAGAGAGGGGGGGTTGAAGGGGGGTGTAGCTTCATTACCATATCAAAGAGCCAGCCGCCGTGGTCTAATGGTAATTACACTGGCCAACAATTGGCGCTCGCTGGTCGGATCATAACAAAAAAAAAAATATTAAGGGTGTGTGTGTGCGTTTGTGAGTGTGTATGTTAGGATGGAATACAGGGGGGTGGAATTGGCCAGGGCATTCAGGTTATGTTAATACAGCTCATCTATTTAATTAGTGCTCAGACGCGGGCTTTGTTTACTTCTGACATGTCTTTTTTAAAAGTGTGTGTGTGAGAGAGAGACTGTATGGTTACGAAGGTTTCCGGGAATGATTTGGCCCATGTAAGATTGAGTGAGAATTGTACAAGCTATAATGAGCTCCACTGTGGATGGACCTTTTGATGGTCGTTCTGACTCCGCCCCCCTGCTCGGCCCCCACTGGATCCGCTCACTAGAAAACACACACACACACACACACTGAGGATAGGGAATGCATATTGTCCAGCAGCCTGGCCAACAACGCAAGCTCCTGTGTGACGGTGTGCGCTTTGTGTGCATCACTAGCGAGGCCAGGAATGAAGTGGGTGGATCTGGGTGTACTCTTTTTTTATTTGCTTTTATGAAACAATAGTGCTGTTCCAAGACCTAGTGAGCGGGTCACGATGGTAATCTAGTCTGACCGATTTTTTAGAAGGTAGTAAGAGTCTATTTAATGGTTAAAATAAGGTTCTGCCCTACATTTTTCTGCATGAATACACAGAAAAAAGTTTTAAATGCTGTTTAATGTTTTTCAGAGTGGTACAGTTTGTACTAATATATATATTTATTTATTTTCCCATGTGCTAAGTTTACTCTGTAAACCACTGTAGGTATGTTATATGACTACTGTGATGCCTCTGATGCTGGAGGCAGGACTGTGGTTCCCATCATGCATCAATAATAAAAGAAAAGATCTTCTCATTGTGGCATGAATAAATATCATACCTTAAAAATACTTCTCTTTGTTTGTTGACTAAGAGTGCTACTTGAAAAACTAAATGAGTAGGGCAGAAACAGACATATTTGATAGTGTAATGTAATAAATAAAATATAGTTAATTTGCCAAATCGTTTTCTAGATTTAAATATAAAATTAAACTTACATGTAAAATAATGCTTTTCGAATGTTTGCATAATAACAATAATAATAATAATTAATAAATACAAAACATGTTACAAATGGTACATTTATAAAATTATGAATGTGTTTATGTATGCAAATGTTTTTGTTGTTGATTTAAACAATTTTATTATTTTTATTGTTTTCTCAATTTATCAGTTTGTAAGTG
>JAUCNO010000408.1:87883-101860 GCA_032353835.1 Enteromius viviparus
ATAATATTGTTAATTCTAGTGATTTTTATTTGTGTAATTTGGAAAGTGTGAAAATAAATAGAACATTGCATTTATTATTTGCATATTATTTATTACTTAGAAAACTTAGAAAACTTAGACAGGTAAGAACAGCCGTCAATCTGGGCTAGCCTGTGCCATTATGTCCCCTTTTCCTCCTGGTGTGAATATATTTAGAGTAGTGGTCTAAACTATGAATAAGGATATTTCTGAGAAGAAGTGTGTGTGTTTGATTGTGTTTGTGATGACGGGGAGCTAGATGGTTATGGAGTTGTGATGGGGCTATTTGAAGGCCTCTTTACAGAGGAAAGAATCACAGGATATGATGAGAGAATCTGAGCGAGGGAGTTATTTGACTCCTTTCTGATGCCTTTGTGTGTGTTTGTGTGCGTAGATGTGTACAAAGCATTTGAGCACCTACAAACTGTGTTTATCATACAGATCATCCCTCTATTACCCTGCACACTTGAACCAGTTGTGCACTGACCCGCAGCTGAAGAGGACACACACGCTCCTTGATGTCGTATCATCACAGTGGGTTGTGACTGGAAATAAATGTGTTCGTGAGGGCCACATTTTTATGTAATGAAAGCTGTCTCTAAATGTAGCTTTGTGCTTTATAGCATGCAGAAAAAAAAGGAGGAAAGATGCCACTGTTCACAATATGTGAACTCTGTAAGATTCTCAACACGTTTCTTCGTAACTGAGACTTAATGAGTGTAGTATATCTGTTTTTAAAGTCTTTCTGCATTCGCTTTTCAGCTTAGAGAATGCAAAAATAGATGTTCAGATTATCAAAATATTGCTTTGGTAATTTTTTAGTTAAAAAATGTTAGCAATTTTTTGAATAAAAAAACCTTGTTGTTAAAGCCTAGTCATTACTTGTAGTTATTAGACAGTAATTCTTCTGATGTGGATGGGTCAAATCAGCTTCTGCCCTACTTTTGTCTTATTGAATGCACTGAAAACAAGGTTTTAATTTGTTTGTACAGAGTTTAATTCAATGTGTTTTTAACTTTTACCCAGTTTCTGACTGAAAATCCTACACTTTTTTTATGCAAGTAAAACGCCTTCCAAATGCTGTTTGATCCTAACTTTCTTTTTGGGTAGCTATTAGTATTCCCACAGTAAAAAAAATGATTTGAGGACACATCCTTCCACGGACATCCATCTTTGAAAGTTACCCATCAGTCAAATAAGTTTATGACTATTCTCCCATGTCGATTTCTGGATACTGTGTGTCAGCAGGTCATAAGGGCCTGTTCGAGAGGGCCTCATTAATAAACACAGTGAGTATGCGAACTGTCATGCTGTTATCACGCTGTATAACAACACCATGACAAGGGAACTCATTCAGCAACGTCCACGCAACGTCTGTGCAAGGTCTGTGTGAAATCTGCCCCATATGCCCCACCGCCACTCAGACAGGAGGAAGTCATGTGGTCATCGGTGGAGCTGTACCTGTGCGAGACCTTGAGCAGTATGAAAGTGTCTTTTTTTTCTCTATGCGCTTCTGAATATGCTGAATGCTATCTGAATATGTGCGTGTGCAAAGTCTAAATTAAGCCTAAGGGGAGGCAAGCCATGACACAGGGTGCTAACAGCATGCTCTATGCCTCTCTCTATCTCTCATTCTGAGCACTTGATTCTCTCACACCTCTCTTGCCCTTGAGAGGAAGTGCACTGCCGCCTGTAAGTGAGAGCAAATGTCCTGTTATGAAGACGAAAGTGAGAGAGAGTGAAAGAAGAGAAGAGAATCTGATGGAGTGAAGGAGAACGAGGGAAAGAGGCAGATGGAGAGAGAGATAGGATGCCTTTTTTTGCAGTTTAGTAGTTAGTGCTAAAGCTTAATGTTTTTGTGACCAAAGAATTCAGCTTGCTTTGCTTTTACCTAAATCTTGGCAATGGTAAGCAGCCCTCGTGCTCAGTAAGACCAAGAAGTTTTCTCTTTTCCCCCAATGCGCCTTATCACTTGTTTTACAGGTGGTTTTAAGGTAGATCAAACAGACTAAACCATCTGTTGCATGCAGATAAGACCTCAATGCAAACTTTACAAACTTGGGTCTGGATGAGGCGGCTTTGGTGCAAACCCATAATGGACTGTTTGCACTGACAGCGATTTATAGCCACACATTGACCAGATGTCATCAGTGACATGCAGATTCCTGTGCATTCATGCTATGTGCTGAATGTGGGAGTGGGATTTTGTTTTTGTTTTTTAATAAAGAAATTTCGCATTTGATTTTAGGTGAAATGTGGCCTAAATGTTTCTGGAGATGCTTCATGAAATAGTTTTTTTTATTTTTTTATTTTTTATTTTTTATCGACATAAATTATACAGGCCATATAGTATTTCACTCCAAAATCATGATTATAAAATAAGAAATAATATTTAGAAATCAATACTAAGATTGAAGATAATACTTTTTTAATACTATTTTAGAACTATTTGAATTAGCTTTTTTATTTGCACTTTATATATGTGTGTGTGTGTGTGTGTGTGTGTGTGTATAAATATATATATATATATTTGTATCTATTTCTACAAAATTTATATTGACAGCAAGTAACACATTGAACTAAATGTGAAATTGGGAAACTAGAAAGACCTTTACAATGTAAATGTAAAACACCATAACCCACTGATGTTTTGGAGAGTGAAATATACTTAATTGAGACTTAATTGTTGTAAATGTGCAGGAGGCTTAATTTTCTTTATGCAAAATATTCCATATTTTTTCCATTTGATTTTAAGTGAAATATGGCCTAAATGTTTCTGGGCAGGCTTAATGGGATTCACCCAGGTGTGTAGCATAAATTAATTCCCAGACATACTATATCTGCCATGTTGGCACTGTCCTTTGATCTAGGACATACTATTAATTACCAAGTGTCAAACAAGTACAGTGTAACCTTGAGAAACAAATTTCTTGGTTCCTGAAGTCCTTATAGGTAACACTTTATTTTAATAGTCCACATTAGATATTCTACTAACAGTGAGTAACTTTGCAACTACATGTCAACTAACAGTCATTAGAGTATTAGTAGACTGTCTGCTTAATATCTTCTAACACTTTTTATTGATGGGTTCACAACACACATACATACTGACTATCAGAAACTCTACAACTTCTACTAACCCTAAACCAACCCCAAAAGATGACACCAAATATCTCTCCAGAGCCATGGGGTCAAACAAGGGTAGCCTTATTATTCTTCAAAACATCAGTTGTAAATTTATCTTAATATAATTAATTTATTTTCGAATCAAACAACATAAACACAGGGAGAAAAAAGTTGCACGAAGTTTGAAGAGCGTGTGGCATTAGCGTAGGTCTTTCATTTAAAAGACGCTTTTTAATTCAGATTTAATTAAATGGCATTTTATTTACTTGAAGAGACTGTGTGTCACTATTCTACATAGTAATAATTCAAATGCAAACAACAATCATAAGCCTATTGTGTATGTAAAGTGTCTTTTGATGGATGGCCACATTTAACTGAAAGATTATAATTTACGTCATTCGTGTCACAGAGGTGCGTTACCGTGACAGGTTGAAAATATGCAGCAAAGTGTTTCTCGGGGTAGGAAGCAGAGGGAATATGTCATGCTGTACGGAGCAGAGAGAAAGGGGCTTTATTTTCGTGGCATGACGCCGCAGACACACAAAGACTGTGAAATCAGGGGCTTTGGAAGGCAACCATTTACTGTTGACTGTTGCTAATGGTAAAGAAGAAAAACAGCTGTCCACCTTAAAGTGGAAAAGTACTGAAAATAGGGTGTTGCGCGAGAAAAAAGTAAAGTGATTTAGATGCTTGCATGGAGGTGCTTATGATGGTTTTCACTGCATGCATACAAAGGGTGGAGTAATGCATTAACATACAATTACCTCAAAAAGTATCTTTCTGACATTTGGACATTGTGTGGCTTAAGTGTCCAACTACTTTTGGCCCACTTTATGTAAGCTCAAGCTCAGAAAGAAAACTCGGTGTCTGAAACTCTTGTATTTCTGATATTCAGATGTATCTTGACATCAGCTAAACCCAATTTCAATCTTCTCAGTTTTAATACCCTTCCCAGTGTTAACCGGGTCAACAATTTCTTAAATCTCTGTCTCTAAAATCACTGTGTTTTTGCCTCTCAATTCAAACAAGCCCCGGAGATTGACTGCTAAACTGCTTGTCTGGTCTTGTTCTTGAAACTACAAGCAGACAAACAAGATAATCACTGCTGTTCTACATATGGACACTTTTTTTAATTACAAGTCTTTCAGACTCAAAGTCTGTTTTGTTTTTGTTCCTCATCACGCCATCCTGGTAAACAGAAGAATCCTCCAATTTTCTGGTGAATTTTTTTCTTTCATCTTAGAGATTGTGTTGACGGATGCATTAGGTCGTGGCTTTCTTTTTCATACATTATGACATTAACATGCTTTTAAAACCTGTGTAAAGACAGATTTTAACCATGAGTTATGTGATGTTACATTTGTAACTTTTAGATTTACAGTGCAGTGAGCTGATTAGCCACATTTACGATAACCAATCATAAATGCCCTCTATTCCCCTTATGTGGTTTGTACTGCAACAAAAATATTCACACTGGGTTTAGTTCTCAGTTTGAGGTTTTTTTTTCTGTATGTGTATATATATATGTGTGTGTGTGTGTGTGTGTGCATATATATATATATATATATATATATACATATATATAATTTTATTTATTTATTTTTTTTGTTACAACATAGGACCCATTTATATTCCAACTACATACATATAAAATATACATACAGTAATAAAAAAAAAAAAAACAACATTTGAATTTAAAGAAAGCACTTTTTTTTGGTTTTAGGTTAACTACGATGAGGGATGTTGATCCACTTCAAATGTTGACTAGTGTATATATACACATGTGTATATATAGATATATAAGCATATTAGGACCCACAGATGAAAAAAAACTCTTGATTAAGTTTACTTAGGGTTAAGAATTACAATGAGTTAAACATTTACAGGGGGCCCATTATTACAGTTTTGAAATGAGGAAATTAACTTAGCTCTGTACTGTAGTCTACTAGTCATCATTCACCCTGTCTTCCTCACCCCCGGTTTGTTCTTTGTTTCTTAAAACCCACCGGTCCTTGTAAAATATCTAGAAGTAGCCTTGAACAGGATATGTGTGAGCCGTTCCTCCATCATCTGTACCGAATTGTTCTAACTTCCATGGAGCTCCAGCGAGGAAGATCATGGAAGGGTTACGGTATTGTTCCACCCCAGCTTTGTGATTAAATCTGACTAAATGCAGTCACCACAGACAAGGTCTTTTCTCTTTGAGTAAAAAGCGTTTTCTCACATGCTGAATTCCATTCTTAATTGATCCGTATACTTCAGATGCTGATGGATATTTTGGAAAAAAATAATGATCTCAGCGAGCTAGTAAATCTAGACTGGACTTGGCCTTTGCTCCTACCTGTAATTGAGTTCTTTTCACAGTTTTTTGCAGGGCTATGATACTCGGCCCCCTTTGCATTTCAGGCCGTCTTATGTTGGCAGACATGATGATTGTAAGCATATTATCAGTGTTGCCAGCTGAGCCCCATTACAGCATCACAATGGACAACTCCTCAACCAAGGACATGGAATGTACACAACAGGCCGTTTGAGGAACAAACGTATATGCGCCGCATCAGTTGACGGCCACAATAGAAGACCCTGAGATGCCCACTCATTTGGGTGCACGATCATCTGTATCTTGGGCTCTCTCTTTCTCTTTACATTCTTTGTTTTACTTAACTATTCTCTTGAGATTGTCCTGTCTCCTTTTGTTCTTGACCTTTCTGGTTTGCGACTTCCTGCAAGCAGGGCAGATATGCCCGGAATAACAGCGGTGCGCTCTGTACTTAGAGTAGTTGGCAAGGTTTTAATGAAAGCTCTTCCTGCTGCTCCGTGTGAGAGAGAGAGCTGAATTGTCAGAAACTCTGGACCAGCCACAGTGTGTCATAATGCACTCACTATAGGAGAGCAGTAATATGCATCGATTTGGAGGATAAGTGAACAATCTAAAACAGACTGAAGGAAAGAGACAGGAGATCAGAACATTTTAGGTTTGCAGACCTTGACTGGTAGGCCGAAAAAAATATGTGCTTGTTTATTTGGTTTGCACATACATTATCATCATCAATTTAAATGGTTAATTTAGTTTCAGTACTTTATTATGGCTTAAATGCTGGATTTAGGCAAAATTTGCATAATTCTATAAGTGTTTACATTTAAGTTCACATTACTTTGGGGGTTGTTGGAAAACAATTAATTAAATGTAAAAGTTTAAATTAGTGCAGGGCACGATTAATCACAATTAATCGCATCCAAAATAATGTTATATGTTACATCTTACCAATTACATACAATTTATATTATATAAAGATATATTTAACATATAAGCATTTTTCTTAAATATATACATGCATATGTGTGTTTTTATATATACATAAAAAATATACACATTGCAAATACATTTAAGGGAACCAGAGTACTGTAGTGATGCGACAATCAACGATCGGCTCTTTCATTTAGAAAGCGGGCCAAATTTCAATTTACATTTTCTCCCATTCATAAGTATATGAGTTAGCCGTCTTTGTGTTTCTGTATTCGCAGGCACATTATAAGGAAAGCTTATTTGCAAAGTTTCATAAAAAACCTCACTTCTTCTGTAGATAAAGCTGGATCATGAATGATTCACGAGAACACAGACTCACTTATGTAGATCGGGGGTCGACACATTCCCTTGTAAATTAAACTACGTCTAAATGTCTTCAGTGGTTTAGATGTAAAAGGTGGGAGTAAAAGATGCCTGTTATATTCAGTATTACATCCAACAACTAAAAACTTAATCGCAGACATCTTGTCTTGCACCGAAGTTGACACAATGGCAGACTGATGATAGGTAAAACGAATTTCTCAATCAACTATTGTGGGAGTGGCCTGTGCAGAACTACATCATTCAGCTTAATTTGAGAAAGGGTGTGTTCAAATATATATCATCATGGATTTATCATTATTATAGGGTGAATGTGTACACACACTTTCAACACACATTTATGTTCAAATAACAAAATTTTGCATCCGATCACCCCTTTAACATAACTCACTCTTACATTTTTGAGTGTGTGTTTAAGAATTCTTCTCTGAGAGGAAGTAAAAGATTTTGTGAGGGATTTTGGGGCGGCTTGATCTTAACAAGAGAGAGGCCTGCTCATACCTTTTAGTTGGTGTGCATGTAAAAGTGTCTTCCATCTATTTTTCACTGTCGGAGAACACGCACATATTGACTGATGTGTAACATGTGAGTCTCCCGTGCTGTAGGCCATGCTGATGGATGGCCTGTGGCTCCCAGTTGGGTCGCTGGGCGGCCGAGCTTTCGAGAGCAGACTGAAGGGGTGCTGGTGAAAGCGGCGTTGATTATCTCCTGTGGGTGGTCTGCTTGCTTCTAGTGTGCCTTTTATGTACATGAGCTTCACGGTGTGGACTGCGGACAAATGAGCGTGTTCTTGGTGGGCACTGCAAGACACTTGGCAGGAATGAAGGACGATCAAGAGTTTAAGAGAAGGATTTAAAACCAAATAACATCAGTAAACCACAAATGAGAATGAATGAATCGAATGAGAAAGACAGTCAGTTTGTGTCTCATCTGGGTCGATCGATGGGCCAGCACATGCCAGGACCGGAGCGCCTGGCAATATGAACCCCCATCATGGATTTAATCGTCTCATTCTAATCAGATTAATTAGCATTCTTACGCCTGTCAAGAATAGCACCGCCAATTGTCTTGTTTCGTCGCGTCTTTTGTTTTCAAAGCCTCGTCGCCTCTGCTGAAGATCAGTCAAGCGTGCAGACACACAACGCGCAGTGCTAACGTGAAGCGTAAGGGTGAGAAACAGAACCGTGGCGGTCGCTTTGACAAAGACCCGAATTGACAGCGACGGATACTGTGCACGACTTACAAAACGTGGATCAGTGTCCGTGTAACAGGGATATTAAATCACATTAAAACGGGAATGAGAGGAATGTATTCAATAGCACAGCTTTAAAGTTTTTCTTGTATGAGGAGTTAGTAAATAATTGACTAGCTTGGCCTGGGGTTGGTCTCATTGTCACTGGGTAACAAGCGCAAGGACACCGGTCCTCTGTTATTATTGGCCGTGAGTGTTCCAGACGGGGAGCTGAATAATATGCTCTTTGATCCTCAGCCATCCTTCACACACACTTACCACGCAGACGTCCAGTCAGGTGGCCACTAAGTGTGTGTGTACGGAAAGCCCCAGGTTCCGCTAATGCAACCCAGGTGGAGCCAGAGCATTTGGATATTAATTAAACCATTCACTTTTGTTCTCGCTCTCTCTCCTTCTCTGTGTGTGGTAAAAGGCCAGCTCTTTTGTTACTGCAGGGTTTTTTTTTTCTTTTCTTCAGAGCTATGACAGTGCTCATTGTTGTGGCGGAACGGAGGAGGTCTGGGCTATGAGCGAGGGAGCGAGTCAGTGGACGGGGTCTAGGCTAATGACAGGAAGTCTTTAAAGTCTGCAGTGCATTTCATCTGTGGCGGTGGGGAGCCCGCTGGCCAGCGCCCGTGTTTGATCCATTCCCAGCCAGGAGCACAGCGCTACAGCCACTTAATTAACAGAGCTCTTATTACACACACACACACACTGTGTCACACTTAAGAGAGAGATGCACACAACAACATGCTGTAGCACACAAAAGAGCCTAATCCATAGTGTTTTCTGTTGAGCTGCGGCTCGAACGGAAAACAATATTCACTTTGAATGACTTCAAGGGGTTATATCGTGCATCATTCATATCTGGTTTAAGGAATGATACAGTGTGTACTGTAATGTTTATCACCTCACCTTGGCATGTGGGGCAACTACAGATTATGGTTTACAAATTCTGAACCACAGGTATGTGTCAGAATAAATGTTCAATAATAGCACCTACAGGGCAAAACCCCAGACCTATTATTCTCTTATGAACATTTAAATTAATATTCGGATGTTAATTCAACAGCTCATTAGCTGGCCAAACAGGAAGTTCAATCTGAGTTTTAACTCAAAGAGGTTTAACAAGTAACAGCATTCTGGGGAATTAGGTGTTCTTCCACCATCAAACTATAAAGACACATTTGAACATTTTACACATTAGTCATGTCAAACTTTTTTATTATTATTTTTCTTGTTATTGTGCTTCCCTTACATTAAAATATGAGTTTTTAGCTTATCTTTTAATTGAAATCCATAAAAAGGAACAGGAATGTATAAGAGATTGTAATTTCTGAATGGTCCACAGCCCTTTTCTGAACACTGAATAGGTGTTGTTGACGTGTAAATGTCGGAGGTTGTGTTAATGTTTTCAGGTTTCTGACGTACAAGGTTGTTTTTTAGCACAGTTTAGTATGGTCTATTAAAATGTTTTCAGGAAGTTCCAATGTATTTTCATGGCACAATGCAATCTAATCTCAAAAGATGAGGGTAAATTGCATTTCTTGTGATATGACCCCTTTATACAAGCTCTAAATGTCCAGTTTGTCTTTGTAACCTGTGGTATACAGTATAGCTAGTTATGCATATGGAATTGTAACATAACTTTTGTTTGCAATGACTATGTAACTAATGTTTTTTTTACCTAATCTTTTCACACCTTGCTGTCATCTGAATTCAAGGGTCAGATCTCACTGAGGTAGGAGACAGTACTGTCTTTGTGTAATAATTTCTCTGTCTGCTGCCTCTGTCCATGAGCTACTCGAGTAATTCTGTGAGTACTTGAATCAGCTCAAAAGGTTGTAATGACACAATGCATTGGCTTGTCCTTACAGTTTTTGACAGAACACTACTTGAGTAGATAATAGTTTAGACAAGTAACAGAGTGTGCGGTCCTTGGGTTAGTAAATGCATTATAAAAGGCGATGTCTTTTATTTTTGTTTTTAAAAATAAGTTTTTTATGTCTAATTATTTTTATACATTTTTATTTTCATTTTCAAGTTTTATTTTTTTTTAAGTAAAAATGGTTAGTTTTAGTTTACTTTTTATATAGATAGAAAAAAATATATATATATAAACATTAAATAATACATTAAAGAATCAAAGAAGAAATATTGGCCAATAGATAACTCTTTAAACAAATAGTTGAGTAAAATTAAACATTTTGTAAATTTCAATGAAGCATGGGAATGGTTTTACTGAATAATGCAGATTTTTGCACTTACTTTAAAGTTTGTGTTTTTGCTCATGTTTGAAATATGTGCGCATTAGCTATTCACACGTGAGCCATTCTGGCTAGTGACTGATCTGTTTACCCTGTGATAAACAGAACTAAATGGCGCTGGCCGAAGTCTCTCGCTGTCTCACTAAAGGCCTGTGGCTGTGTATGCATGTGCAA
This sequence comes from Enteromius viviparus, assembly GCA_032353835.1. Classification (NCBI taxonomy): domain Eukaryota; kingdom Metazoa; phylum Chordata; class Actinopteri; order Cypriniformes; family Cyprinidae; genus Enteromius; species Enteromius viviparus. The sequence continues at coordinate 98,328 of JAUCNO010000408.1, forward strand.
GCTAACCACAGCTGCGCCAATCCTTCACTCAGACGTCAGCGGCAACCCTAGCGTCGTTAGCCTAGCTCCATCACCAGTGCGATTATTTACCCCTGCGATTTAAGCGCAGTTGATCGAAATCCCGACACTTGACAAAACTGGACAGAAGACCTGCTTAGATCTAAAAGAGTGGCCTTTATTCGCCCGCACTCGCAGTCTCGCTCTCTCTGTCCTTACACTTGTGTATTTGAGTGGCATTAGCCTAATGGCTCCGGCATTCAAATGACCTTATTACCCTTTTAGTAGCCAGTGTGTGTGCGGGCAGTCACAAAGCCACCCGCTCAAACAGTGGCTGGGCTCTAAGTGGAGACAGGGCCCTGGGTAATTTAGCTGTAGTGGAGCGCGCTGGCACTAAAAGCCTGCTGGGTAATTGAGTGGCGCGGGCTGGAGAGAGGCGCCCCTGCCCTGCCTCATTATGCCATGTCTCCTGTGCTGCCTGTCAGAGGGACGGCGCTTAGCCCACGCCACCCTCGTCTAATGCGCTCTGACATGCCGTGTCCTTTCTGTAAAATAACAGTATCTTCCCTCGGCCCCTGGACCCTTTGAACACATCGATACGCTGACGGATGTGCGTGGATTTGAGTGCACGTTTGTACTTGACTGCGATCATAGCAGGTCGTGGACCGACATACGTCTGTCAGACTCATTTATCGTAATGCTCACTCTTTCCACACTAAGTCTATTTCAAGCTCAGCTCTGTGAACCCCCCCCAAATAGTTGTTATATTCAACCCGTTTTAGCTTATTTCACGACTCTGACCCACGTAGAACGACCACAGCGCAGTTTAGCATCTGTTCTTCTTTATTATGTCACCCCGCTCCATATCAGTCCCACTTATCCTTCCATCTCTCGCTCTCTTTCACTGTCTGTGTGAGCATGTGTCTGTTATAATTAAGCTGAGGTGTCCCTGTGGCAGGGAAGCAGATTGATTCACTCTCCAGTGAGATCTGTTGCTCTTACAATCACACACGAACTCAGCGGTGCTGTCCCCTCATACATAAAGCAGTACTCATCTGTGATCACAGCGCTGGACCATTTGTCTTCATTTTTAACTGCCATCTCAAATGCTTTATGAATTGAGCATGCACAGCGATGGCGGCTTGACATGATGCCATGGGTCGCATTCAACAAATCAACCTGTGTAATGGACTGGTTTCAGGGATTCCCACAACTGTTTTTGCATTATAAAAGGAGAATACTTTTTTTGTGCAAAGAAAACAAAAATAACAATTTAACAAAAGTTGCTGCACATGTACGTGCTGTCTATGGAGGGTCGGATGGATCTCTGATTTCATCAAAAATATCTTATAATATAATTTATGTTCTGAAGATGAACGAAGGTCTTATGGGTTTGGAACAACACGAGGATGATTAATTAAAATTTTTGGGGTGAGCTAACCATTTTAATGTACATTTTGTTGATTGTCTTAGATTTTTTGTAGTCTCTCTTGCATCATGTTTTGATTTTCACCCCAGTACTGCCCACATAATGATACGTCATGCAAATTCTCCATTAATCACTGGCTGGGTTTTGAAAGGTCAGCAACAAACGAGGCCATGTAAAGACCTTGAAATGGCATTATGTATGCAATTATTATTTTTATTATTTTTTTATGTGAATTATATCCTTTTATAACAGTAAGTTTAAGTATGACATACATTTAAAGAATTGTCCCTTTGTCCGTCTGGCATGTGACTAAAAGCATGAATCTTATTGGTTGATGAGAGTTTTTACAGCTCTCTATGAAAAAACAAAATGTTGTATTGACAGTATGTGTATTATTTTTGGTCTGAACAGACAAATGAACAGCTGTTCATTCAATTTCAAATGTTTGACATACCAAATTTTTGCACCAAACATTCTCCTTGGTGTAAAGAGGCCTTATCACAGTATTATTTTATGCATCTATAGTTTTTTTTTTTTTTTTTTTATTGGCATCTGGCCCTTTTCCTTCTAGAGAGCATTTGAGAGGTGTGAGAGTCATCAATATTTGTGCTCTGTTTTTAGTAGTGCAATAGCATAGTCATGCACAAGTGGACTTAAAGTCACAAAACTTATTTTGATTTCATGAGGTCTTTATAGTGTTTGTTGGGAGGTGCAAGAGTGACTAAATCAAATGATAGATTATACTGTATTCTCTTAGCCCTAATACACTAATTTAGTTTATCTGTCAGCAATTGAAAATTCTTTCTGCTCTATTGATGCCATAGTTTCTCATCTAGATCAAAAGAACTATTTCTCATTTATTCCTAAATGTAAAATAAAATGATGTAAACAAAAAAAAAAAAGGTTTTCACCTAAAAGGAAACGCTCTTTATTTTCCTCCCACAGATGTGAGAGATGTTTCCCTGCTCTTTCCTTACTAACTGAGTGTGACATCAAATCAATACCTTTAGTTTTCTTTGTCTTCTCACTCGCTCTTCTGCGGGTGTATTGACCGGGCAGCATAGAGGAATGAAAGGATGAGGCGGGCAGTGACCTGTCTCTTCGTCTCGCAGGGCCTTGCATTGCTGAAGAATTTACACTGGACCCACAAAAACGGTTTTGGTGCTTTCATATTTAGCATGATGATCAAGCATGATTCTTACAGAATATTACACATCTTTTTGTGTGGATGTTTAGAGTAGAGATAAATGTATTGTTTAACTTAATTCACAGAAAATTCTGCTGTATTTGCTTTAAATTAGAGGATTGTTCGCAAGTCAGCACTGCCTGTTGACTTCCTTGCACTGTTTTTAAGTAGATGTTGAGAGGGTTAGAGAGGATTTTTCACTTCATAAGCACTTGCTGGTCATTGCCTAACCACACCTGATGGGTTTACAAGGATTACATTGGCTGTGTGTTTCTGGTGCCAATTTTTGCAATCCTAGGGTTTTCAAAGCATTCAACTTGGAATTTGTAGTTTATTATGGTTTATCAAATATACTGGTCTGTGTGAAATCCAATGATGTACTGTAGAAGCTAAAGCTTTATGTATTGTTTGAGTGTTTGTACACTATAGACACACAAGTATTTATATATGGTAAAATCCACTTTTCTTTGCTAAAAGCATGAAGTTGCCTGATGAAGGTAGAAGAATGTACAGAAGGCTTTGAGACCCTTTAGAAAGAGGAAGCGAAGGACAGAGGGAGTGAGAATTAGAGTGAAAGAAAGAGAGAGTTGGTAAATGGGGAAGTCTTCCTGTGAACAAAAGACACAGGCGATTGTGTATTGACACATCCACACCACAGATGAACGGAAGCAACTGTGTCAGATAAAAACAAGTTTATACTGCCGAGATCTCAGCAACTAGAGGCACATTTGTACATTTCTATGCGCACACGTTTTTCATTGTGTTTTGTATGTACAGTATTCAGTTTTCAGTATTCAGACCAAAATGTTCACACTTTGTTATATTGCAGCCAATTGCTAAAATCATTTAAAGGAGCATTAGGTAAGAAATTTATTGTAATAATCATAAAATGTCTCTGTTATGTTCAACAGGCATTAAGAA
>JAUCNO010000408.1:101960-124682 GCA_032353835.1 Enteromius viviparus
ACACAGAGAGTTTGCTGGGCACTGAAGTGCCATCCCCAGATTTGGGCTGGCACTTCCAGCTGACTGTGACAGTATGTAACTATTCATTTATTACACCCAGAGATCCAGACAGCGGTCAGGCAGTTGTTTCTGTCTGTTTCTCTCTCTCTACTCTAGTTTTCTCACCTCTCTTTTCCCCTGAGGCCAACAGCAGCAGCAGCGGTGGCAGCATCGGCATTCCTAATTGGCCGAGCGCTCAACGTCGCCTGTTGTGATCATATAAATTTATTGGTGCTTAGAAGGCACAAGCTATTAAAACATTACAATAGACATTAGCGCAGGCCCGAGCAGCCTGCTCGGCCTAACGAACATATGCTTCCCTACCAATGCCTAAACTCTTATTTATGGATTTAATTTAATGTGCGGGAAGAATTCTAAATTAAATTTGGTGTGTGCCTCTGGAGAGTGTCGGTGTATAATAACATGGTAATTTTTACACATCTTTATGAGAAATGAGAAAATTAATTCTTTCTGACAAGCTGTAATTACTGGGCTTGGACCAGTCGCAGCTGAACAGTTTGAGCTCAGCTAGTCTGCCAATGAACTGAAGGAGAGGAGAACAGATAAGGAGGACACACACAATTATAGACGCACACCCACACGCACACACAGACACAAAGACACGTAATTATATACACCCACAAACACACTCCCCCACACACACCTACAGACCAACATACACGCACGCTTAATGCTAAGACACGCGGTCACGTATGCCCACCCAAACTAACAGACTCCTACACACGTAATTACACACACAAATACATAAAAGATGCCATAAACCAGTAGTTGTCAGCTGGTTTTCCTTCAGAACCCAGATTTTGCAGTGGGGTGTTAAGTAGTAACCAAAATTGTTACCAGGTTGTTAAAATGAATCAGTTATTGGCTATAACATAAAAAAATGTTATTAGCTTATAGTCTGTGTTTTAATACCGGATCTAAGTGTTTTAGCATGTATTTATCACTCCAGTAACACACATCCGAATGTACAAAAGCCACAACCTAATTGGTCCCCTTCAAAGCAGCACATGATTGGTGGAAGGCGAAACGGACATTTCGGACACGGTTATGGGTGAGGTCGCAGCCGGTAGGGGGTTCTGTTGCCCTGTCTGATGTCATCAACATGAATCGCTAGCAGGTCAGCCCTATTCAAGGTCAGCTGCCATTTAGTATTCACAGCAAAGCTTGACCACCCCACTAGGTCTCATAGCTAAATAACGATCACATATACTTTACCCTGCTGCGTTTTGGAATAAGAGAGGAGCTGTTTTATAGCTGTTGTTTCTGTTTGTATCAATATGTCATGATGGGTCACTTTAGTTTCAGCGCTATAGTTGTGTGTGGAATGGATAGGTGTATGAGCGTGGCATTCGCTGACTGTGCATTCAGAGGCCATTTTAGTTTATTTATTCATTCTGTTCCATTTTGTCATGGACTGTTAAATGTTTAATCCTCTCATCCCTGCGGTTGGGGACCGCCAGGGGAATGCCGCCCTAGTGGTCACTGGGGTGAATAATACATGATCTGTGTGTATGTATGTGTGTCTGTAGGGAAGAAAATGCAGGTGTCAGTCCATAAAATGTCTGTTTTGATGACAGTGGCTCTCTCTCCATCTCTCTGTGTCACACACACACACACACTTTGAAACTCTAGGTCAGAGTCTATTAACTCTTCTGAAGGGTGGCCTGTCAGAGTGTGTTAGCTGATGGCTCCATTGTCTTTCACTCTCCGTGACTTCGCTCACTCTAAGATAACAGGTTGAGCTCTCATAAGCACTCAGAGTTGCTCTGACTGCCCTCTGTCTGTAGATGGAGAGGATAAAACATTTATTTACCTGGAGTAAGGAGTTTGGGAACAGAACACCACTTTGTTTTTGATCAACAGTGACAAAGTATGCTGTCATATGTTGATCAGACAACAATGTAGAGTATTCGTGACTTCTCCTGCACCATTTGTGCTGCAGACATGAGTAATGCCTTAAATTATACTGCTTGTTTATGAAAGTTGTGCATTGCTTTTAATGGCACCACACAAAACTAGGCTGAGTGTATTGTGTTTGTTGTGTTGGTGCAAACTAATCATATACTGGGTTAGTTAATTGCAAGATTAACCTTTTCATTTTTTGTAGATGTTATCCTTAAAATGTATTTTCCTAAAAACTACCAACATGGACTTGTCTTTATTATGGATTTGCACAGAATGAGAAGAAAAAGCTTTACACACTTTTGAGATCTGAAAAAGGATTTATGTGTTTAATGTCAGATTTCACACCAGTAACAAATTAGGTTTTAAACCACTTTTAAATGTTAAGCAAGTTTGAATTGAAATTTAAAAGCAGTTACAAATCATTTAAACTGCTTTCAAATTTCAAACCGGTTTCATATCATATTTTAAACCATTTATAAATGAGATTTCAAACTTTTTTCAATTTTTAAACCTGCTTGGAATTAAATTTCAAACTCGTTTCAAATCAGATTTCAAACCACTTTCACATTACAAGCTGACTTGAAATATTAAATTAAATACATTTGATGTATTCATGAAATCTCAAACCAGTATCAAATCAGGTTTAAAAAAAAACGTTCAAATTTCAAGCGGGTTCGAAATCAAATTTCAAACCAGTTTCCTGTTAGATTTCGAACCAACTTTAAATCATATTAAGCTTCAACCAGGTTTCAAACCAGCTTTTCTATATGATCTATCCTAAAAGGTTGCAATTTAAATTTGAAATATGAAATTTTACATTTTGTCCAACTACAAGTTAGATTTCGAAGCAGTTAAAAATGAGATTTAAAACCACTTTGATTGAAAACTAGTTTGAATTGAGGTGCACACTAAACACTTGTTACATACTAGTTACATACTTTTTCTTAGACTCAGGGGTTGCAAGTTTCAATTTCATAGTACATTTTTGCAGTGCAAACCATAAAAAAGCTAAAGGAAGTTTGAAGTTGTCTTCAAAGGAAACACATTTTAATGTAACATGACACATTGGCATTCTATGGAACTGTTTTCTGCGGCTTTTAGTATCCCATCACTACAATGCCCTTGTGTATAAAGAACTTGAACGGCCTCCTTGAAGCCCAGACCTGACACAATACTACTAGACACAATTTCACAATTGCTGGTTCATTTCACTGACGCCCTCTTGTTTCCAAGAATCTGAGCATGCACACAAAACTACTAATCAAACCACTCCCTTTATGCAAATCAGCCCCTTGTTAACCCCAATCAAAGAGGTCGCTGGATGCTGCTTTCAACATCCCTCAATGCAGCATCTCCGCCACTGCTGTAGCCTCATGGGTAATTACAAAGCTACCCGGCCAGTCTGTCTGACAGCGTTGTGCCGCCATGCTCATGACCCCGGCATGACCTCTGAGAGTGTAGGTAATCACCTGTGTGTCCTGAGCTTAGATCTCTATTAGCGCAGAAGCACAGTTCAGCTCCACAGAGAAGGGCGAACACACCCCACATTCATCTGCTCGCGGTGGGGTCAGCTCACCTATGAGAGTGAGACTTGCCTGCCTGGTTAGCACATGGATCAGTGAATTGTGGGATTGCATTGCAGCTTGATGTGGCATGATGGCTAATGTCATGCTGACTAGCAAGTCTTTGAATATGTTTTTTTTTTTTTTTTACACACCATGTATGCTATACTGTAGATAGTTAAAATTTCAGCTTTAGCAGTTATATACAATTAATATTTAATAAAAATTAACATTTTGAAAAAAGTAAAAGATTATATTTTACATTTCAAGTTACAACATATAGAAAAAAGTCCAGCTGTCTTTAGATAAATTGTTATATAAATTTTGGTATTTTTATAATAATAAAAACTATTGTTTTTGGGGAAATTTTAAAAAGAAAAAAATATATATAGTTTGATTCACTACATATGTATAATAGTAGCAATAGTTAGAATAATATTTATTATAACATTAAAATGTATTCTTGTTCATGTTTTCATCTTTTATTCTATTTTATTCTATTTTAGAATTTGTAATATTGGTTCTGTTCAGCACTTTAAGACTGCATTTAAATGTGCTCTATAAATAAACTTTACTTACTAATAATAATTCATATGTATAACATGTATGATGACTTTACAACAATTTATTAGTAGTATAATTATTACTACTACTATATTGTTATTGTTTCTGTAGGCCTCCCACATCTTTATCTCTTTTTCCGTCCTCTATTGAATGTCACCCCATATTTCTACACTAAATGTTATCCGTCTGTTCTGGCCAAGAAAGCGAGTGATTGCTACAGTATGAAAATAGTGTGGGAAAACAGCCACCAAATGATTTTGCTTCCCGTTATAGACGTGATCTAATTAGAAACATAATAAGATCACATGATCTTAGCCGTCCAGATGTATAAATTCATGCAAAGCTCAGACACTTTGACAAGGGGCACGTCAGCTGTCCGCATTGGTATGCAGAATTGCTGCCCCAGCCTAATGTATTCATGGACATAATCCCTCTATTGGTCCAGCTGCATGCATATGCATGTTTTGTTTGGACCTTGTGTCCAAGAGGGCAGCTAATATGCTTCAAATGAAGAGCAGCACTCCATCAGAGCAGATTAACATCAGGTGCAAAATATAGTCATGTGGTTCCTCTGTCTGGGGCTAAACCAGGATAAGCTAAAGTTTATGTTTGATATCTATCTGTAACTCTTCATCTTACTGTCTCTTCTATCAAAAGAACCTAAACCCCAGATTTCGGTCCCAGAACTCCAGCCACCATGTCAGAAGAAGAACGACACAAAGCCCATTGGTGGAGGGAAGCTTCTGTTCAGGAGTTTTTGCTCCTATTGTTGAAGTGTGAGATAGAAATGCGAAAGTCTTTACGGGTGGAGACACGTTTGATAGAGTTGCGGGACGTCTCTGAATATAAGCTGAAGGACAACCATTGTCTCTGGGCGACCTCAATTTGGTACTGTATAGTCCTTTTCGCCACACTGTCTGCAGCCACAAAGCCACCATTCTCCTCCTCTTGCTCTCAAGAAAGAGGGATTAGTCAAATAACGCAACTGCGTGTCCAGATTTCTAACTATCAGACCACATTACAGAGCGAAGAATGAGTCCAGGGGAATGGGGCGGGAAGATGTTTCGAAGAACTTATTTCCCTTTTCCACATCTCTGAGCAGTAATAAGTCGGGTCGGATGGATAGAAAACGATGGAGGCTCGTTAGGAATGTGGGGTATTTTTGGACAAGGGTGGACCGGGGGGAGGGATTGGTCCAAACGCAGCTGCATTTCCTGTTTATTCTTGAACATGTCTGAGGCACTCCATGAAGAACAGGAGATGCATTCTTCTTTCTTTCTCTCACTCTCTCTAGCTCTACTTAGCCACCCATTTGGGCTCCAATACGTGTCACCCCGACATTTTTTTACTTTGCCCTGCTTCTAAGATTTGACTGAGGTCTTTGTAAGTGACGGGCCAGTTTTCAATGTAGACGCCCCTTTCATTGCTAATTCTGAGGGTGCAACCCACCTCATCTGACAAGAGGGGGCTGTCAAATCCCACCGAAACGTCTCATTTTCAGCCTGTCCATCTTTTGGTGTTCTTAAAGTTCTTAAAGCCAAGAAAAATTCCCATTCTACTATTCCTCCCCAATTCACTTATAAATCATCACATTATATAAGTAAAACAATATATATGCAAGCGCTGTTGCATCTTGATGCAAGTCTATAGAAGTTACTCTTCCTGCTGTTCAATAAACTACCTGTCTGGGTGATACTGAACAGTGATGTTTCATTTGCCTCCATCAGGGCTATAGAAAGGTCAGAATCTTGCATTTTACTATCATCACAGTCTCGAGTTTAAGACATGAGAGATGGCCTTTCTGCTCCTATCTCGGTTTCTTTCATCGAGTCGACTCTTTAGTCTATCAGATGCTGTTCTCTCAGCTCTGTGAGCATGTCAGAGGCTCGAATGTGCCCTTAAATGACCCTCATTGTCCTCAGACGGTAGACACAGAGCGGGGACTTGAGCTGACCTGCCTTTTTCTATTGTAAGACGTCTGAAATATCCAGAGAACCAAAGCAACAAATGCTGGGTGTCACTCAATGTTGCTCAAACTTTTCCATTAGCAACTTTGTGAAAGTCACACTATTCAAAAGCAGGCTTTAGAAATGATGCCCAATGTGCTGAATGACCTTCTGGAGTCACTCATAGAAATCTGTAAACAGACCCATTGTGAAGGAGGTATGAACTTTAAGAGCCCTAGAGTTATATACCACTCAAAAATATATTATTAACTCTCTTAAGAGTCCCTTGATATTGAATAGATTGAAATCAGTTTGTCCTTTTCCTTCTCTTCTGAATAAAACCTCGCTTTCCTTCAATCAGCGTAATAATTCTCTATGATTGATACATCTAGTCATGTTTCAAAAGACCAATACAAGCGTCACAAATTATTAGAATTTTTTTCGTAATAATAGCATCATTTGAAAACACACCAAACGCTGTGATGGATCAGTAAAAGAGCACTTCTCCTTGCTTAACTTCACCTCTCTGTCATTCTGTCCTCGCCGAGTTTCAGATATAATGAAGACAGAAGATGAAACAACAAGACAATTATTTTTGCGCGTAGATTAAAGCGCCATCCATCATGCTTAATAGCCTCTTTAAGATCGGCCCACATTCAAACTCGTGCTGTTTATTCTTCAAGGTTACACTTGCTTTTGTTGGCTGACTTGTCGAAGGGGAATAAACTGCAACCAGGTTGAATTGAGGGAGCGCATCAGAAGCAGCGCAAGGACCACTAACCGAGTCCTCCAGTGGACTGGGAACGTGCTACTCCGCTCCTAATGTATTCATTACCGAGAGGTGACTCACGCCGTGAATCGTGTTGGCAGCTCACAGGTGTTCGTCTCTTTCATTTCTTCTGCTCCCGTTCTTGTTTTCCGCCTTGCTCATATTGCACGAGCGCACACGCAGGCACAAGCGCACATGCCCGCAGACGCATACAGCTGGTTCGTTGTTGTCGCAGGTCTGAAAAACAAAGCTTCAGCAGATGGTTGTTTTAGTGCCAGAGCAAAGAGGATCTACAGTTCCGTCACCATGGTCACACACACACACGTTTACATGCACACTCACTTTGTCTCTGTCTTGCCTGTCCCTTTTTTCTCTCTCTCTGTGTCTCTGTAATGTTTATCAAGAATATGATCCCCTCTGAAAGTGTGTTACTGTCCTGAATTCTGATTTTCATGTTTTTCACATGCACCTACACCTTACCTAGTTATTTAAATGAGGACACATCTAGACATCTGTTGTTTTTTTCTAATGTAACAATTAGTTCTTGTCCGTGAATTTTATTGGTCTACCAGCATTTTAAGAGTGCTGGTATGTAGTTAATAAGCACTTCACTCAGCTTGGCGACATGGAAAGCTTGATACTTTGGCTTTTATTGAAAGTGATATAGAAAAAAAACATTAATGAGAAGAACTATTGTAAATAATGTTTAAACTCTTCACTTGTTCTGTTTTTAGGCATGTAAATTTATGCAAATGTATACATTTTTAATCTTCTGTTTATACACTCTTATACCTATTTTTTTTTTTTGTCCACTGCTGGCATATTATGGCTAGTAAAAATAATATATATATATATGTATGTATATATATGTATACACACACACACATTATGTAAACACAAACTTCTATTTTGGATGTGATTAATCATGATAAATAATTTATTTAGCAGAACAAATATTTTATTAAAATACTAAAAATGAAATGCTTATTTATAATGATTTAATTTTATAATTAATACTATTAATTAAATATTTATAATTATTTTTTGTGCAATTAATTTCTTACTACTGTTTCTTTTTTAATCTACTATATTGTCACCTGTCCTAATAATAATTTATTAGATGCACATTGATTTGTTATCGTAAGGACATGAATTTTACATTTTCATGTCCCTGAACATGACATGGAACAAAACAATCCATGAGTGGTTGCTTTACATGTCGACCAGACAGCCTCTTGGCTGGTCCTTGGCCAATGAAAGCTGCTATGGCGTCTGAAGGCCTGGCTACTCAAGACTCCACATTCATTAAAAGTTGTTTTGTGATTTACACCTTTTTATCCTAAAACTGTAATGTTGAAATGGAAAGTGAAAGCAAAAAGTGTTCACATACTAGTCTGTGTAGGTGTACATGGTGTTTATCACATTGTGGGGACCATATGTCCTTACAAAGATGGTAATAACAGTACATTGGTAATGCAAATTAATACTTTAAAATTGAAGGTCCCCATGAGGGAGCAAATTTTATTTTTTTTTTCTAAAAAAATCTAAAAATGCATCTAAAAGTTTCCTTTGAGGTGTAAGCTTAGGTGTAGGGTGATATATAAAATACAGTTTGTACAGTAAAAAAAAAAAAACCATTGCGCTTAAAACACAATTGTGTGTGTGTGAGAAATGGATATATCATAGAGTGGGCCTGTGTGACCCCTTAACAGACCAATCATAAAGTGCAAAGCTGATTTCAGGTCCTACCTTCTTCTCGAGCGCACTTGGTGATCTCATTGTTGTCAAAAACTGAGTGAAACAGAGGCATTATGAGAGATTTATTTTGGTTTGTGAAGAATCTGAACCGTAATTTTAACCTAAGTACCTTATGTTTGAATTTAATTACCTAATTACAAGTTCTATAAAAACACAGGATATCCAAAAGCATGCTATAGGACAGATAGCTTTGTTTTTATCATAAACTAATTTAAACAAATGTTATTGCTATAAAACCTAAAATAATCCAAAACATGTTGAAAAGTAAATTCGCTTAACAAACTGTGCCAATAATCTGTTGTGATGCTCCCATATTTCCATGTCACGGTGGCAGCTCGTCGCCATGGCAGCAGAGGAAGTGGATGCTTCGCTGCGGTCATTTGGCTTGAAAATTTGATCTCCACACCAAGATGACAGTGAAGATGTCACAAATCAAATTACGCTCATTGTCGAGCCGAGCCTGCGAACAGGACAGCCGTGCACACACAAACTCGATGTACTCACTCACAGGATGATTGGGTGCAAAATGCTTATTTAGAATAAATAAATAATCTTTAATGCTCATTACAATTTTTACCTGTCGTACCTATCACCAAAATCATCAGTAAAATTAATATTGAATGGGAAATTCATAACATTAGGTCATAGGACTCAATAGATCTTTGGATTTGAATTTTGTTAAATATCTGGAGGTTCATGTTAAATGGTCAAATTACAATTTTCTGTTTTAAGTATACACAATGGGCTACAAAGTGGACCAGACTTAGCAGCAATTGTCTAAAGTCTAGCAATGTGAGACCCAGAAGAGCCCACCTATGTTGAAAGACTGAGATTCCCACAGGAACTCATAAAAGCCTGTTTAACTCACTTAACACATCAGAAGGTTATTATAATAGTCTTTTTTACGTCCATCGATGCCGTTTTTTAAAGCCCCTTAAGATTTCGGCACCCAGAGCGCAAAGTAACTGCACGACACCGCGACCGCTGGACACGTAGACAATTGACTCCAGCGGTTCTCGCCGCTTGGGGACCGGAGCTGCTGTCTCCGTGGTAACGGTGTGGCACTGAGGAGATCGAAGGCTGAAGTTCAGCTGTATTGATCTCGCGCTGTTCCCTCTGTGCGCAGTCACTCTGAAAAATGGAGAATGAGAGACGGAAAGTGAAAATGACTGAATGGTGTAGTCCTCAATTCGTTTCCCGCGGTTTTCCGACACTCTGAGACACACACACACACATACAGTACGTGGGCCGGGAATCTAAGGTGTGGATGCTGACAGAAACTGAACACTAGCTATATGTAGTTTGAAAACTCTTAAATCATCTGATAATTAATTTTTTGTTATATATTATAAGAGCTGGGTAGATTACTTACAAATTGTAATGACAAAAATTGTAGTTAATAACAGACCCCATTACATTTTAGGTCATGTAATCTGCCAGTTTTTTTACTTATTTACTTATTACTTATATTTGCATTTCATTTATCAGATTGATTTACATAGGATAATCATTTACCTTATAGATATGAAAATACAAAGGTTAAGAAAGTATATTTCATTCATTGTTATTAACAACATGAAGTGCATTAAACATTACATTAAGTTAAGGTTTAACAAACTGGGGTTTATGAAATAAATGAAAAGCTAAGAATGAATGAAATCATAAAAAAAAAAAAAATTTAATCATTTAAAGGTCAAATCAAAATAAAACATTAAAATATATATAGGTACCCGAAGTATTATATACTTCAAAGACTATCAGATCACAAAAGGTTTGTGAATTTGTGCCTTTTTACATGTCTGAAAGACAAAAGCCTTCAAAATACATGATTATTTTATCAGAAATTATCAGTGATAAATCATATCAGTTGTCCATCAGTAGTTGATGCAACGTTGAAACACTTCTTAAATCTGAAATGCTGTTTTTTGACCAAAATATGATATATAAGCAGGTTTGTTTTAGAAAGGAAATTTAAAAATCAATAAAATATAAATCATCATCATATGTAATCCATAAAAAAGTAACTGCAGTCTGATTACGAGTATTTTAATATGTAATTGAATCTAATAACAAGTGTACTTAATTTGAGAATGATCTACAGAGCATGTTTCATTCAAAGCAAATCTGTCTGTCCGTGGGAAGGATTCACATCAGTCTGCTTATTTATTTTTACGTTTACAAAACATTTTATTTCCAGGTTTTAATTAGATTTTTGCTGTGATCTTGGACTCGGTGCTCTCTATAAATCAATGAAATCTTTGTTGAAGGCATCATGTTCCACAACACAATTTGATTAACAGGTTAAAGTTCTCTCTGTTTCTCCATCTATCATCTTCCTTTTCTCAATCCCCTCCACCCCCGTCCCCTTCTGTCTCTTTCGCTTTGCTTTCTTCTCCGTCTTGTGTTAGTATCCCCACGATGGTCTCATATATGGAGCCAATCTCCTGAGAAGAAAGCCTCCCACACTTTTATACAAAACAGTTGTAATTGCATTGAGAGTCATCGTGAATGAAATGGATGGAAACCTTGACCAGGTGTCGCCCCCTTCAAGAATCCAGTTGCCTGTGAGCGTGCGTGCGAGTTCACTATGGTTATCTGGAATACAGACCCAGACAAATTGGCTCTATGCTTTTTGTAAAGTTAAAAAATTAACATCTTCATCTGCGCTCATTGTTGCCTCCGGGGAAATCGGTTATTGGTGTCTTTTGAGCTAGAACCAAAGAGCGGGTCATGCACGCGGATGTCATAATCTTCTTCATGTTGCGAGGAATGTTGTTTCTCGTCTTTTAAAATTTTTTATGGCTTACTACTTTTCACTGGTAGATTGAATCATGACTAGTTGTCTGTTCAAAGCACTGCAGAGGACTGTTAAAGACTTTTATGGGTTGTTAGTTAGTTTTGAGCCACTGATGGTGGAAGTGGAAGTGTCCGCTCTTTGAAGGCCAGAGACGGACAGTGGCGGCAGCCCCCCCCTCTCTCTGCTGGGCCGTGGAGAGAGACGCTCTCTCTGGGCCGCTGCTAATTGTGGAGAGTTCAGGAAGACCATCATTAGCACTCAAAGCCACACATGGCCACCAGATGTGTGGCTGGCCATAGAGACTGCCACGTTTCTCTCTCTCTCTCTCTCTTGCTCTGTCACTTTCTCTCGCTCTCACATGCCTCCCCCCTCATCTTCCAACTTAATAATCTGCCTTTTGTTTCCATGCAGGCTATTGTTCATTAAGATGGCCTCTGCCTTGTAAGAGAAGTCACTGGGTGCTGAATAGCATTCTTTGTAACAAAGAGACGTGAGAGAGGGGTATAGGGTGGAGGGGGGCATCTAGGGGGATTTTGTGTGTCCCTCTGGTATTTTTATGGCTTGTTTGTGCAGTCTGAGAATTGGACATTGTTTTTTGCGAGAGAGAGAGAGAGAGAGAGAGAGAGAGAGAGAGAGAGAGAGACGCAATACACTTACCTGTTTGTTGAGCGTACAGTCTTTAGGGCCTTTAAAACCGAAGTCTGTTTGAACAAGTTCATGATCAAGAGTGTGAGGTATTTTAACTTTTTAAGACAATCAGATATACAGTTAGCACACTGCAAAAAATTTCCTTCTAAGACTAGAATTTTTCTCTTATTTCCAGCTAAAATATCCAAAAATTCGTAAATCAAGAAGGATTTTCTAGACCAGAAAAAAATTACTGTCTAATTTTTAGGGGGAAAAAACAAGCTAAAATTAAGTAACTGTTTGCTTAGAACAAGCAAAATAATCTGTCAATGGAGTAAGCACAATATTCTTGTTTTCTGTTTGAAATAAGACCATTTTGCTTACCCCATTGGCAGATTATTTTGCTACTTTTTCTAAAAACAAAACAGTATTTTTTTTTGTCTAGAAAATTCTTCTTGATTTCAGATTTTTTTAAATATTTTGGCTGGAATCAAGACAAAAAAATCTAGTCTTAGAAAGCAGTTTTTTGCAGTGCACCTAGTGGGCAACCTGAGTCATTTCCAGGGACTAAAATACATCAGATTGATTTGGACCAGTGTTACGATTTATTACAATATATTATCTGAAATATTAAAAAGTAATCAAATTTGATTTTGTTATTAAAATGTCAAAATATTGTATTTCATTTTATTAATTATGTCAGTTTCATAATTTTTTGTATTATAATTTTATTATAATTATTTTAATAATCTTTTTTTTTTTTTTTTATGTTTTTTAATTTGTCATTCAAGTTTGTGTTTTGCTTTTTCAATAGTTTTCTAGTTTTAGTTAATTTAGATTTTATTTTATATTTGGTTTTATAGAATTTAGTGACATATTTCAGGGATTCCAAAGTTAGCCTTATTTAATTATTTAATTTCTATATTACATGTCATTTATTATTAAATTTATTAAATTATTTTCATTATTTTATTTATTCACGTTTAATGCAGATAGGATTTATATTTTTGTATTATACAATTTTTTATTAAATAAAATACAAATACCATATAGCAATGTTCTGGCAACCATTCACAACACTAAATGCAATCAATGTCGCTAAATGCAATCAAACCACATTATAACCACAATATTTAGCTGTGTATTATTTAATAGTGTCGACCATGCTTTATGGTGGATATTTCACTCTGAAGTGTGTTCATTCATGTGGATGTGTGTGTTTTGTGAGCCTTTCATGTGAATGTATGTTTGTGCGCTCATGTAATAGTTTCTATTTGTGTTTGTGTTAGTAATATTAGGACATTCATAAACGTTGAAATATAATAAAGAAAACGGTCCATTCTTCTTAGGGTTCTGCTCCAATGTCGGAGTGGCAGCGGTTGCTATGGTGCTGTTTACAAACACTTCTCCCTCCCTTTAGCCTTTCTTCCCCTCAAGCGGAGGGGCTGGTGGGGAGGTGAGTACAATCGATTCACAATCGAACCGACATTACTCTGTTTGGAAGCTAATGCACTTTCGACTGAACTGGAAGAAAGAGGAGGGGAGAAGGAAGGGGGGGGGGGAACGCACACAACAAAAACCAGTCGGAGAGTGTGTTACGGTGAGGAAAAGAAAGGGTTGTATTGAGGCGGAAAACATGTTCTCGGGGAAGAAATCAATTAAAACGAACCTTTAAATTACACCGCATGGCCGCGCCGTGTCTGTTAGGGGCCGGGGCACTGCTGTGGTCTGAGCGAGCGACGAGCCGCGAGGGCCCACAACCGCTGTGAAAAGTGCTGCAATAATGGCAGACTGGTGTGAGATGTGGAGTTGTGGCGGCGCCTCCGCACTAAACTC
Source organism: Enteromius viviparus (assembly GCA_032353835.1). Classification (NCBI taxonomy): domain Eukaryota; kingdom Metazoa; phylum Chordata; class Actinopteri; order Cypriniformes; family Cyprinidae; genus Enteromius; species Enteromius viviparus. The sequence continues at coordinate 115,785 of JAUCNO010000408.1, forward strand.
TCTTCTGTGTGGGGTTCGCTTGGTTTGCCGCCAAATCCTCATTGCGTATGGAAGACGGTCCAATTTCGGTTCAATTCAATTGTGTGCATAAGGAGTCTTTCACAATGGCCATTGTTACCAAGCAGATTAACAGAATTGTATGGAGGTGTCTTGCTCGCATACAAAACAGTCTCAATTGAATATTTATGTCACAGAAAATGAGCCCTCTTGCACGCTGAAGTCATAGCTAAGAAGCCTGTTAAGAGTTTTTGATGGGTAGTTGACTTAAAAATGACAATTCTGTCATCATCTCAACATATTGTCTTAGCAAACTTGTTTGACTTTGTGTTGTTATTTTGAAAAATAAAGAAGAAGCTTTGACAGATGTTCACGCTTCTTTTTTCCATGCAGTGAAAGAATATAGTGGGTCTACCCAACCTATAAAAAATAATGAAAAGCCTGGTAAAAGTAAAGCGTGATGTAGCTTTTAAATTACTGCCGTGCGGCGTAATTTAAAGGTTCGTTTTAATTTTTATTTGTCTGTATAAGCAGACAAGAATCTAATGTTAACTGGTTTAGAGTGTGGTCTCATATTAATTTAGTTTGGCAAATGCTCATGAGGAAAAAGCAGATTTCACAATGGGTTCAAGTTGGTCACCAAGAATTGACCAACAGAGCCCTGGTTTGAAAATAACATCTATGTGAAAGATTTTTTTATATATCTTTATATACCATACCTTTAAAAATTTAAATTGCTTGAGCATAGGTAAATGATCCCAGAATTTTGATTGCATGCGATTTATCACTTTAACATTTGAAAATCAAGACAAGTCCTCTCGTGGAGTTGAAGTAGAGGGTTCTTTATCTGGAGGACTGGGATGGGCCTCTTTGCGGAGCTGCGCCATAGGCCCTTCCACTCTATCACAAAGACAGGCCTGTATACACAGTCAGGATGTGTTCTCAGTTATGTGTCCGTACCACAGTGTCTTGTTTGTACAAGGCTGGCCTCAATGTTGTGCTGTTCTACAAGGCCATGTGGCTAGACACAGCTGAGTGCCTCTCGAAGGAGCTGCATCAAAGGGCCCTATATTCTGAAACAGACAGGTTGAGCACGTTACCTGCGCGGAACGGCTGTTTAGAAACGGGAGGGCTGGATTAAATGAAACATATTCAGCACTCTCAGGTAATTACATCAGCATGTAAAAGTCTAATTAGTGATCTCCAGCGGGACACATCTACTGACACTAATTAAATATAGTCAATCCTGCATTCCCCTCAACCCTACCATTTACACACACCACACAGACAGGTGAGTGTATGTGTGTGCAGGGCTCAACAATGAGGTTTTATTTGGACTAGTAATTCACTAATTTATTTGTCCTCAAAAAAAAAGACCCATAGGTTGGCTTTCTTAAATATTATGTGTATGTAAATAAAATTACTACAATTCATTCATATATATATATATGTGTGTGTGTGAGTAAATGAATTATAGTAGAAATGGTCATCACTATTACAATGTATTACTAGCTGTTTGTTTTTATGTTGTGCATGTTAGTCGACCGTATGATTTTGATTTGATGGGCAAAAGTTGTTCAAATGTTAATAAGCATTTTTTTCTCTTTTTTTAATCAAAGAAATTTTAATAAAAGATTATACTAAAATACTTAATTCTTCTTTCTTTTGAAGAACTTTTGTCTTTTAATTAGTTTTTTTTCTTCTTTATGATACAAAAACAGGCTACTTTTGACTTTGTGAATATTAAAAAAAATCAAAATGATTTTTAATTCAGATAATTAAAAACATGCTCTTCTTAAAAGCGATATACAAAAGAGTATTCAAAACATTGTATCTATGAACTGATTTTTATAGTAATTTTGAATAAATTTGCATATGCTGTCTAACAATTTGCATCGTCACATAAATGCCTAGATGTACATCCGAAAGTCATTTGACTTTGCTCTAATTCACGTGACTGGTGTGAATGAACTAACCGCAGACAAATACAATTGCATAAATATATATATCTATTATAAATATCATCCTTTCAAAGCTTATTTTTTAACAAATCGCATAAAACCAAACCAAATATAAGTATGTCAGAAGAACTCTCTCTCTTGCAGCTTCCTGGGCCCCACTTATTAATAAATACTACTGCCTCTGGTGTGTAAAAGCTGGTATTTAGGAAAGAGGGCAGGGAACAGATATAGATCGGATACAGCTCAATGTGTGTATTGTGTGTCTGTCTGTTTTAAGGTTCGACTGTGGGCCTCCTGTGGCATTTTTTCGTCTTTCAGTCAGTGCCCTTTGACCCTGAAGTCCTTCTCTGATGACTGCGTTTGTGTGCGCGTCTGGTTTAAAATGACTTGTGCATGGTTACAGTACTAATTTACTACCCCACCGTTTGTGTCTCTTCTAATTAAGGCCAAGTCATGGCAGACTAGTGCTGGGCCCCATCATACGTCTGCTCCTTATTATGCATTGAGCCTCGCACTCTGTAACACACAAGTCACACACACAAACGGAGAGATTACCCTCAGGTCCAGTTTAATCGCTTTCTTCCTTCAAGTGCAGGATCGCGGGTGAAGCATGCTAATTCCGGCAGGGGGTCGCCAAGGTAGCGAAGGGCTGCAAGGGCGGGACAATGGCAGTGTGCAGGGCATTGATTTGAACCATACCTCTGCACATTCCTGCACAAAACACAATGAAGTGCATTATCCTGCTCGACTAACCCCCCCTTCATCCCGAACCCTTTCCTCTTCTCTCTCCAACAAAGAGCCTTTCACCCGGTAATGTCTAAAGCTTCTCGTCCCACTTACTAAATGTTCTCACCTTAGACACATGTATGTCTATATGTTCAGGCCAACGTTGGCACAATGTTTTGTACTGTAGTACCCCAACGTTTTTTTTTTCACCCAATATTCCCAAGTTCACCCAAAATAACTTTAAAAAACATTAAAATTATTCAAACGGAGTTCTATTTAAAAACAAAATTCTTTTCTTTCTATTTGTTTATAACTACTACAATATTACATTAAATTTTTATAAGGAGAATTTGGTTTTGGTAATAAAGGAGCTTTCTTAGGAGCTGCTAAGAAGAAACCCCAGAAGATATGTGAAGTATAGCTCCATTGTTGTTCAAAGTAAAAGAAAAAAAAAATCAAGATCATACTTTTATGTTCATACTTTATGTATAAATGTATATACACGAAAATATGTATCCTGTATGTGAGTATTTATATATTCTAATTAGAGATGCACCGATTGCAAATTTCTTGGCCGATTCCGATTTCCGATTTTAAAGTAGGTGTGACCTGCCGATTCCCATTTTTTTTTTAAGAACTGTAATGAAAGCATTTGATATTCATTTAAATTATAATCAAATTATATAAATTACAAAATAATTAAAACAAAAAATAAAGCTCATTATAAAGGTATAATATACCAAACATTAGTATAGTTATACGAACAAAAAACCTCTACACGACTGTCTCACAAAAATAACTTTAATAACCATGAGTGCACACTCTTAAAACGGGTAAAAAATAAGAATGATAGTACTAAATACTATTTGAACTTATTTGAACATTAAAGGCAAGTTTGTCTTGACAAAGAGAAGCATTTCTACACTGACGAGCTTTGGCTTGACCTGTGCAGAGTTCAGACTGCATGATTTTCAAAGTAGTCACGTCACATATCTTTTCATATTGCGTGATCTGGGGTATCATTCAGTCGCTGCTGTGTTTACACGGCATGATAGATCGGCGAAAGAGAGTTTCACACCTCATGACTTTACAACAATATCGGCGTTTATCTATTCACATAGTTGTGTTGGGAGCTACACAAGCCATGATGACTTTCACCTTGATATATACCTAGATGAATTGTACTGTCGAGTGCAATGCAATTTTAGTTCTCCTATATATGTTTGTCATTTTCATTTTAGGTTTAAGTATTTTATCTAAAATCAAACTTTCATACAAAGCATATACATTTGATCAATTTATTGCATCTTTGCTGATTCATGCCAACTATTCATTTCTTTTTAAAAAAGCTAACTTTTTAATGTTAGTGTAAATAATATATATCTGTACAGGGTGTTTTCCAGGTCTCACTGGATATATACCAGTCAGCGACACAGGCTCTGTCTCTTGGTCACACAGCTGTCCTGATGCTGGGTTTGATGGGACGGGGGCATTGAGCACAAACAGGTGTTGTGTATTAGTCCCCCCCTCCCCAAATGTCACCGGGCTGGATTGAGTTGTCAGAGCACATTATTGTGAAATACGGCTGGAGCTTTTTCTTTGACTGTTGCTACAAAACATTTTCTTTCCCTGAGAGAAGAAAACCGTCATCCAGGTGGACTGACCTCAGAAATAAAAGCGAGCGTGAGCAAGGTTTTCTCTTGTTAAGCTTGCTTTAGTTTAGTTTAGCTCAGGTTTAGCTGGTTACATGGGTCCCAAATACCACTGAATATTAAAGATATTATTAACATACTAAACATGTTATTTAGTACTAAAATACTATTTACAGTTATAGCTTTTGTTCATATTTTTAATGAACTTTTATTTACTATTTTCTTTATTAATAACAGTATATTAAAAATGAATTTTACATTCACCATACACACACACATTAATTATTAAATAAACATATTATATATATATATATATATTATAATATTATAATAATATTATAAATGTAGTCAATATTATATATATTATGTCTAATATTTCATCATTTAAAATGTTATGTTTTAGTAATTATATTGTTTCATAATTTTTTTTTAATATATGGATAGATTTGTTTTTTTTGCACGTTAGGTTAATTAAAATCAGAATTGTTGCAACTAGATAAAATTAATTTAATTAAAATAAATAAAATTTATATTTTATTTTAAGTTAGCATCTATTTTCTTAATCAATTAATTTATTTGTCTGTAATAGCTCTAAACCATTTATAAAAAATATTTTAAATGGTTTTATTTTTAGTTAACGAGAGAGCTAGGTGTAGCATGAGCTGAAGATGTCAAAGAGTTCAGCTCAGGATGTCTCTGACCTTCTGCCTCCAAACGCAGCTTCCTTCACAACCTGTTCACATTTATCATGTTTCCAGCTGATGTCTTGAAGACGGATGGCTCTACTCAAGGACTCGCTGCAGCGTCCAAAAGTCTGCGCCATTAATTCAATGAGATAAATTGGAAAAATGTGCAAATGCAAGTCATATTTGCTACCCCTCTAAATCTGGCCAGAGTTTGGCTGCGGACGGGCTTGGACAGATCATTAGCCTGACACTAAACAGAGGAAAGATCTCCTCCAGAGCCCCGCTTTCTGACAAAATACTGAAACATGGAAAGCCTGATGCATGTCAATAGCTTCATGCCTTTAGCAGATGCTGCTATCCAGAGCCATTTATGGAAGAGAAAACAAAGAGAATTAAAAAATGATTTGTTAAAAGTGATTTAAGCATCTTAAAATATAGCCTCAATAAATGTGAACGTAATGTAGCTCAAATAAATTGATCGCAACCACTTTCCTTAAAAATAAGTAGTAAATTCAATTATTTATTTTTTCTCAGTGTTGGATTTATATCATATAAACAAATACAATTGTATCAATTTAAAATTATACATTTCATTCGTATTACTTTTATACATTTAAACTAAAATAGGCGTATTTAAAATATTCTTGGTCCTAAAGTAGATTTATGTCATTGAAATTAATTAATGTAGGCTAAAGAAAATATATTATTTATTAATTTAAACAAAAGTAGGATTAAAGTCAAATAAGAAAATATATTAAATATTATCAGTTGTAAGCTTCAAAAGTTGATTTATTTTTTTATGATGTTAATTTAATGTTCTTATAAGAAAATATGATTTATTTATCAATGTAAAATTATTAACAGTTCTAAAATAGCATTTGTTTATTTATTTGCTTGTTTAAAAATAATGTTATTTGGAAATGACTTAAAATAGGCTTCATTTTCTATACAAGCCTTTTTTTTAACAAAGCAACCTGCAAAAGAGGAACAAAATAAGCTCAGGGGTCAGTAAGAAACCACCTAGCAACATGCACTTAGCAACCCCCTAGCAACACGTAAACCTCTAATTAAAGGGGATGTTAACAGAGGCTTGTAGTTTCTAGATCTCTCTGGCCTTCTGGCTTTAGATTGTGGAGAAAGTGAAGGATTCATGAAGATGAATGTGCTTCTGCTCGCAAGCAGTTGAGATTGAACAGAGCTTCACCTGTACGAGTGCTTTTTACTTTTAGACTAATGCGTTATTCCTTTAGTTACCCAGTGTGCTTTGCACTCCTTCATGACCTGATATTCTTTATAATTACTTTCTCTGGCACTCTCTCTCGATTACAAGCCCACTGAGCACTTACTGCGTAGACTAGACATATACTTTATGGTAGTATATAAGGCAGATGTTAATCAGTGCATTGCTGACTCTTATTATCAGTAGAGCTGAAAGAGAAACAGTAGAAGAAGAGAGTTTGAGCACCTCTAGTGGCAGCACACACACACACACACACACACACACACACACACACTCACACGCACACACACACACACACACACTGTTGTTTACAATGAGATTTATTTTTTTAAGAAAACATTGCCCCTCCAGTATTTATTTATTTACCTATTTAAAATTAATACAATGTTAAATTAATTAAATAAAACTAAAAAATATTTAATTATTTGTGTTTATTTGTTTTTGTTTGTTTTTATCTTTATCCTTATATATACTTAATTTTCTTATCTTATTTAGGCTATTTCTTAAAATAGATTCTAAAATGCACCTCATTTTTGTTTAGAAAAATTATATATATATATTATATAGTTGAATTATTAATTAATTAAATAGGCTTATTTTTTATTATTAAATGTTTACAATTTTAAAGGGTCTATTTTATTTTAATATAAATGACATTTATTCTTTGTTTATAAGAATAAATATTTGTTTAGTTAAATTATTAATTACTATATTTTATTATTAATTTCTGTTGGACAAAAATAATTTATTTTATTTTACTGGCCCCAACATATGTTTTATGTTATAAGAACAACAGGCAGAGCTGCTTCTGTGATCTGGGTTGGTAGCTCTTGGAGGAGTGATGCACAGTCTGGTCTTTGTTACGTGAAGTTGACTCCAAAATGAAGATTTGCTGGAAATGTGCTCACCCTCAGGCCGTTCAAGATGTAGAGGAGTTTGTTTCTTCATCAGATTTGGAGAAATGTCTTTGCATCAGTGTCTTGGCAATGGAAGTGAATGGGTGCCGTCAGAATGAGAGTCCAAACAGCTGATAAAAACATCACAATAATCCACATCACTCCAGTCTATCAGCTAACATCTGGAGAAGACAAAACCTAAAAATGATTTCTGTTTTTTAACTGTAATCCATAATATCACTTCATTCAGTGAAAAAGTGGTGTGCTCTGAATCAGGAGAGAAATCAAAAACAGCTCTATATTAGTCATGTGGCTGGATTTTGATGTAAGACACAACAGGAGATGGACTTTTTCACTGGAGGAAGAGTTATTATGGATTATGAACAGCAACAGTTTGAAGTTAAACACCTCTCATTCTGACGGCACCCATTCACTGCAGAGCAACTTATGGAGTGCTTTTTCTCCAAATCTGATGAAGAAATAAACTCATCTACATCTTCATGGTCTGAGAAGGTAAACAGTTCCTTTTAACACTGAAAACCTCTGGGTGTTTTTGCTTTGAATTCTAGAAAGAGATTCAACTTTGTTTTTGACATTTATTGATTATTTTTTGAAGCTCCAAACCACTTCCTCTTTGACTTCCCCTAAGAATCCAATTAGCCAATTGTCAGACTTCCCAACGAAGGGAACGTCTTATCAGCTGTACATGTTTTTTTCGGTCAATATATATATATATATATACACACAGTATGTACACGCATATACTGAACATAACTAATAACCTAATATATAATATAATAACAAATAATGTATTTTCTTATACTTTGACTCTCATTCCTTTGTTGCCTGGGCAACAAAATAGTAATATGTTTCAGAGCTGATGATGGTGTGTGTGTGTGTGTGTGTTTCTCAGCGCTCAGAGGAATGTCTCTGTTTACTAGGCAAACGTTCCTGTCAATCCAGAGAGATGGATTCTCTCAGGAATGGGAGCAATGCAGACATCAATGACTGGCCCGACTGGGCAAAATATTATTAAGCTACATTGTGAAAACCATAATTATTTAACCGTGTTTTTTATTTGCCCATTGAGTTTGCTAGTGTGAGAGAGTTGAGACTCTACTGTAAGTCCGTGATTCGTTTTTAGTTTGAATCATCGCTAGCATGTTTAGAGAATAACAGTTTTCCTTATATTCAAATGTTTTAGTAAATATAGGCCTATGTGAAGATAAATATTGCTGTTTTGGTGTATTGGATCGTGTAAGTGGAAATGATTAAATATCATTCTTGTTTTCTTGGAAAACACTGTTAGGGGTGGGCGATTAGTGTTGCCACGGTACCAACATTTCCCAACACCAGTGAACATCCACGGTTCTCCGTACCAAAGCAAAACACAAAAACACTTTTATATAAGAGGACTTTTATTTAATCAAACAGCGCAAACTGTTTCACAGCCTAGAACTGCTTTTCTGATGGACCAATTTTAAAGATACAAACATTAACCATTTGTTCTCTCACACACATATTTTGGCTACACAGGTCATTTGATAGCCTCTAGTGCAGTGGTTCCCAACCTTTTTTAACTCACGGCCCTCACAGCCAAACACATATGCTTCCGCGGCCCACTGCAAAAGAATTAAAACCATCCAGCTTTTTGTGTCGCGTTAACAAAGCTGTTAATTGTCTTTATTGAATAAACTGGTAATGTATTGAATAAACAGAAAATATACATAACGGATCAGC
>JAUCNO010000410.1:0-15395 GCA_032353835.1 Enteromius viviparus
CTCAAAGAAGAAAATCACTATTTTTATGTCACCATTTTAGTGGTCAGTGTTTACTTTAGTTGGGCTCTTGACTTTTTCAACATAATTTGTAGTGTTTCTGCTGTAACAAAGTTATAGTAGAAGACTTTTGCACTGAATAAAAGTCATCTGACAATGGTGATTGTGTTCAGTAGTAAGCATCATTGTAACTGAGTTGCATAAGAGTGCAAACTTCATTTATTGATTTCAATGGGTTTTTTTGTGATTGCACAACACATTTGTGATTCCTGCAACTTCTGGAAGGATTTCATGCATTCTGTTATATTTTTGGGAAAAAAAGAAAAATGTGGTTGTAAGCAGACAGAGACATCAAGAGTCAGCGTATGAATCTCAAAAACGGTGACTATCAAAAAAGAAAGTTGTAGCCAATCAAAACTCATTCATGGCTCCCATCATGCATTGCAGCATGAATAAGTTATGAGCAGAATTGTCTTTGCAACTTTTTTTTTTTAAATAGACTGTTTGTCACCGTTGTTGAGATTCATACGCTGATTCTTGATATCTCTGTCTGCTATAAAACAAGATTTTTTTTTTCCCAATCAAAAAAACATAAAATAATTTTAGGAAACGCCGCTTCAATGGTGACTCAAAGAGATGTTGTAATCAATAAAACAAACATAGTCTTCAGTGACTATGACTGTCTTCATGTATATCTGGACATAATCACCATCATCTGATGACTTTTAGTCTGTGCAAAAAACTGCCTGTTGTAAAACAATTACAACAGACATATGACAGCTAATGTTTAAAAGTCAAGAGCCCAACTAAAGTAAACACTGACCACTAAAATGGTGACATAAAAATAGTGATTTTCTTCTTTGAGGAAGAAACATCAAGTGTCTTCAATAATGGTCAATCATCACTCAATCAATCTCTTAATTACCTCATTAACTTTACTCTCAATTGTTTGGTCCTTAAACAGACCAGAATAGGGCCAGCTATAGTCATACATTTGGCTGAGACATGGCTGTGCCATGGGCCATATGTGGCCCGAGTGCTGGCAAGCAGACCTGGTCCAGTCATGGACCGTAATTCATTGCTGTACTTGAGCCAAGTGATAGTGGATTGTGTGGCCCATCTCTGGGCCAAACTAATTTTGCTATGTGGGCATTCTGCCAAAAAAAAACGATTTCCTTCATTTTTTACTTACTATATGAGCTAAGAGGCTCATAATTCCTTAGTTTTTAATTGTGTGTGTGTATATATATATTAATGTTATAATATTTATACATTGCATAAATATTTATCCATTAAATCAAATATAGTGTGTTATGAACAACATGTAGAAGTCTTTTGTTGTAATGTGACAGGAAAACGATAAACAGGAAATGACTTCACAGATAAGACCCATTGGGCCTCATAACTATGTATAAAGGTCAATAAGGCTCAAATAAAATAAAATAATCTAAATAAATAATTCAGCATTTCTACAACATGGCAAAAGATTCACATGCCAAATGGCACAACTTTGTGGTATTCATTTATTTATTTATTTATTTTCACTCTCAGAATTGCTGTTTTGTAGGTTATTTCTAGTGGAAACTAAGTTGTTTCCAGAAAACTATTTTTGAGATCACACCTAGACCCCGCTTCCTTTTTTTTTTTCCGTGATAATGTTTAATCTTTGCTCTTTCCTCATCTTGCACATCTCAGTTTCTAAACATCTGTGGCATTTTAATTTGACACATGTAGCTGTAGGGCATATGTTATGTAAAAGGAAAAGCCAGTAAGGTTCATGCTAGCAGGACAGGAAGAAGCCCTTCACCCACACGCGCTAAGATTGTCCGTCTATCAGACCAAAACCACATTTCTTTCCGGATCTGAAGGAATCAGACCCTCTCAGGTTTCGTTTTGACTCTAAACTGAACGTGAAGAATGTAAAGAGAAAAAAATAATTAGGTGGAATCGTTATTCACTAGAAAACCGCAAAGATCTCTTCATGGTAAACATTGATATGTTGTAAAATATGTTTGTTGTTAGTATTAAGTAATAAAATGTGTTAATGCTAATAAAATTAATTATTTAGTTGAATGAAAACAGCTAAATCATTCACCCTCGAGTAAGAATTAATTACATTTATATGTAAAATAACCCCGGTCCATTAAACTGAAAGACAACACTGACAATCGAGCGCGTTCACAGACGCGCGCACACATCACGGAGGCGCGCAGAGAAGTTCAGATCATCTGACTGAAAGTCAGGTCGTGCATGATTTCGTTACAGACCGAAATAGACTATACTTACTTAAATAATTTAATAAATCCACGGGAAATCACCTCGTGAAAGTTTTAGGAAGTTTGTTTTATTTGCGGTATTTCTTTTCCACCTGAAACTTTAAATAATGTGTCAGTCAAAGAAGATCTTTTACGCATTTGTTTGGTTCTGCTTGCAATTTGATCGCCGATTTGGTAAGTTATTACTGTTTCATGCCATTGGCTCTTTATATTAGAAAAAAATTAGATAGATAATTAATAATAAATAAAATCAAGAATTGCTCACTTTTTGCATTTTGAGGTCATATTGGTTAGTTGACCACCTAACATTGTACAAAAAAAAAAAAAACTACTATCTTATACCAGGTGATAGGCTAAACACTTACCAAATAATCTTTGAGTGAGTGACAGTTCCTGTTCCATTGTTCTCCAGATGTGTTTGGTGAGACGGGTGAAATTAAAACCGCAACAGAGGGAGATTCTGTCACTCTACAAACAGAGATACAGAGAGATGAAGAACTGCTTTGGATGTTTGGACCTCAAAAGATGCTCATTGCTCGAGCCAAAAAAGAGTCCGGAGTCTTCAGCGTATATGATGGTGCTGATGGGAGATTTAAACAAAGCTTGAAGCTGAATTATGAGACTGGATCTCTGACCATTAAAAACATCAGACCTGAACATGCTGGACTCTATAAACTAGAGATCATAAGTAATAAGCCTTCATTCAAAACCTTCACTGTTAATGTCTATGGTGAGTAGTTTTTTTAATAGTGCTTACACTCTAAAAAACACTGGGTTAAAAACAACTCAAATTGGGTAGTTTTTAACCCAAGGGCTGGTTAAATATAGGACAGAACCCATATGTTATTAATTTTAACCCACAAAATGGGTTGTTTTTTACCCAAAACTTTGTTATTTTTTTACTAAAATTATGGGTTCGTTTGATTTAATAAATGGGTTATATTTCCAGATAATTTATTTTTTTGTCTACTGTGAACACAAAAATAACACAGCATTTTGCCAGTAAAACATTTTCACAAAAATGTAATTGATAACCACCAGTATGTTATTTGTATACAGAATAATTCTCAAATAGTTTTTTATCATCATAAACCTTACTCCAATATAAAACTTGTATTTTTTGTTGTTGTTTAGTGTCGACTAAACATTCTAATTGATAATTTCATATCACTTCCAGCTCGTCTTCCCATTCCTGTCATCACCAGAGACTTTTCCCAGTGTTCCTCATCCTCATCAGCGTCCAGATGCTCACTGCGGTGTTCAACGTTTGATATAAGTCATGTGACTCTCTCCTGGTACAAAGGAAACAGTATATTGTCCAGCATCAGTGTTTCTGATCTCAGAAGTCTCTCTCTAACTCTGGAGGTGGAATATCAGGATAAAAACACATACAGCTGTGTGATCAACAACACCATCAACAGCCAGACTCAACATCTGGATGTTAGTGAACTTTGTTGGCCATGTCCAGGTACATCAACGTTTATATAAGTCATTTTTAAGTATGTAGACATTTGATCACACAAAAAAAGACTCGGAACATCTAGACACTTAATTTTACAAGCTTGCATGCATTGTAAACCATATTGTTTTTTATTTTAATACATTGTTCTCATATGTTCACCAGCTCCTCTGCAGATTCCTGTCATCACCAGAGACTCCCCAACGTGTTCTTCATCAGCTTCACAACAGAATTGTTCATTTCTATGTACAGCACTGAATGTGAGTGATGTGACTCTCTCCTGGTACAAAGGAAACAGTTTATTCTCTACCTCTACAGCATCTGATCTCAGCATCAGTCTCTCTCTACCTCTGGAGGTGGAATATCAGGATAAAAACACCTACAGCTGTGTGCTCAACAATTCCATCACAAACCAGACTCAACATCTGGACATCAGTCAACTCTGTCAGCCATGTTCAGGTACATAAACTGTGATGTTAGAAATGTAGCAAATGCATGCAAATTTGAATTTTGTTTTAAATGGTGTTTTTGTCTTTCCTCAGGCCACGTCCACTGTTGTGGTTTTACTGAAGCTGTGTTTCGATTGGCTGGCTCTGTTCTGGTTGGCCTGGCTACGGTTGCTGTGCTGGTTTATGACATTAGATCAAGAAGATCTTATCAGAAGAGGAGAGAGCAGACACGTGCAGATGCAGAAGAATATGATGATGTTGCATCAAGTCACTAGGGACGATAACGTTGCTCTGTTCTTTATTATTTAGGAATATCAGAAATATAAGGGTAAATGCATGGATCAGTTGACAGCTTGCATGTTGTCAGTCATGCAAACAGAATAAAAAAAATAATAAATAATTTTTGTAATGTACTTTTAAGTGTTTTCTAACCTGTCGTATTGACACCTGGTGGTTATATTAGGTACTTTGTTTTAAAGTACAGGTGTCTGTTTTGTATTTTCACGTTCATTTCAAGTATTTTTGTACAAAGTACAACTTATTTTTAAAACTTATTTTTTATTGGTTTATATATTGTTTTAATCATTTAAAAATGTTCTCATAAGAAATACTTTATATTGTATGAAAAACACATTTGACTTGACTTTTTTATTTTTCATTTCAACTGTATTATCCTGCCAGTGTATTAAAACCAATCTAACATTGCAGTCTTGACAATTATATGTTTAGTTAGGTATGCTTAACTCCCCCCCCCCCCCCCCCCTTATTAGATATAACAGCAGTTCTAATACTTGCACCCCTCCACCCTCCAAGAATGATAAATGCTTTGATGATTCAAATACAAAAATTATTTTGTAAAGGTTAAATTTGTTACATCCAGTTACATCCAAAAATGTTTTATAGGCACAGATGGTTAAATTAAAAAACACTGAATCATGTGTCATCTGTTACAAGACAGAAACATACTATACATTAAAAAAAGACCTCAAACAGGAAAAGTGCAGAATTTATAGATTTTTATTTTCTTTTAACGCCGCAGTGAAAAAAACACTACATCAGTGACCTGTTGTAAACTCCAAAGAATCTTTCTGTGCATGGCCACAAATAGCATTATCACAAACAAAACACAGTTTGGATTTACAAATATTCTGTTTTACATTTGAGTGACATTGCTCATTAACACACTATATTTACACCATATTTGTCGCTTCTGTCGTTCCCAAATGACTGGACATGTTGCTCAGGTGGCATCCTATCACAGTTCCATGCTGGAATCCACTCCCATTCTTTCACAAATGTTTGTTAAAAAAAACTGGTGCTTGATTTTATACACCTGTGGAAGTGATTGGAACACCTGATTCTGATTATTTGCATGGATAAGCGAATACTTTTTATTTGTATATTTATATTACTTATATGATTTAAACAGAAGCATAAAATTGAACATAAAAGGCAATCAAGGTCAACGTAATTTTGGTAAAAAAAAAAAAAATTAACAGGAGTAAACATTTGCAAAACACATCATTCTAAATAAGTGATTCCCTCACATTCCTATATTAGTCAATTACAAGCATATTTGTGGAGTTTTCAAGCTGAAACATTCAAGTACACTATTGAATGCCTTTGTTTCTTCATGTCCAGTCTCCACTCATCTCATGTCAACTGCTGCTGGACCTTTCAAAGCTGCAGAAAAAACAAAAAAAGCAGTCAGGATCTCCCTGCAACTAATACATTTCTCAAATGATCAGGTAAATTTAACAGGTTAAATGTTTTTAGTTGTGATATAAACGTAATTTGGTTTAGTAGAGAAGATGATAACTGATTGACTGAAATGGTCAAAACATTTCAGGTTGAATTTCTTTTTAGTGAGAAAGTGAGAGGGGTTTATTACGATAATTTATTCTTTACGTTATTAATATCTAAACTGTATTTTCTATTCATTAACAGATAGAGAACAATTGATAGAATAACAACATATCTGTATGGAATCAGTCCAAACATCGTTTTAGTTAGCATTTACCTTTATTTACCAGATATAAATTAATCAAAATTTAGTTAAAATGTAATAATTTAATGCAATAAATCAGTTTTGAAGGTGGAAATATAAAGCTGGATTTCACCCATATAATAATATCCCAAAAATATCAGTTGAAGGAAACAAGTAAATGGAGAAGTAAAAAGGACCTAATACCGAGCCCTGTGGAACACCACACGTTACATGTGGCACTTTTGGCTTATCTTCATTTACAAAAATAACATTGTAGTTATCTGACCGGTAATATTTAAAGCAGGCAACCACCTGTCAACAAAAGCCAATATGATTCTTAAATATGCTCAGAAACATCTCGATCTATAGGGTCAAAGCAACGCTAATGCTAACACTCGAAGATACTACCCTAGTAAAGTGCTAAATACGTTTTTGGTTTTGAGGAGCATGTCCACAATTGGCGTAGTAATATCAATACTATTTCTTTTAATCCTAAATAGTATATTTCTTATTATGTTTTTACAGGTAAAAGTTTAGCCTGTATCACATTATTTCTCAGTCAACTGAAAAGTATGTTCTCTTATGTCCAGACAGAACAGGTGTCTAAGTATTTTCGGGGAAGATTTGGTTTGCATCTAAGTTTTCTGTACGGTAGGTGGCGTTATGAGTCAGTGTCGTCCCGCGTCACGTTACCTGCCAGACGGAAGAATCAGCCATTTCGGGCGAGTTGTGCGCGCTCTTGCATTTGTAGCATTAAGAGGACGCAAGCCATTTCCCACGTCTCTTATACCATAAAGAATACCAGACTTTAATCTTAGCGAATTCAAAATTGTCGTCGTCATTATTCATCCGTTTTTTTATTGTAATAATTGTCGCTATAAATCTGGCTGGGTGCGGCTGAGAAACCACAACACGACCTATTTATATGGATTTTTCTAGCTACGATCATTACGTTTTTTAAGCTCCAGAAATAACACAACTCTACAATCAATATGGACACCGCGAATTTGGCGTTTCTTGTCTTACTATTCATAAAAGGTAAGTAGTCATTTTTTATTTGCATCTTTAACACTTTCGGTTTTAATTATTATAACCGGAAATAATGCGTATTTGCTTGTATACGCGTATTTTTATAGCGCTTGTGTTTTTAACACGCTCTTAGCTGATGTTATTTTATGTGGATACGATACAGAGAATAAACGTGGGGTATGTTCTGTATTATGTGCTGTTTATCTTTCTAAATCCTCGTACGCCACTAGGTTTCAAGTTCAGGCCTTGCGGTAAAACCAGTCTTTTGGAGACAGATGTCAAATTCACGCCGGGGCTTTCAAAACCGCGTGTGGTATATGCTACTTGTGTAAATGTAATTATTGTCTCAAGTGTCCGTTCGTGCAATCTGTGCGATGTTTGTTTAATAGGCTAATCAGGATTCCGAGATGCCAATAGGCCTAATGCGTATTCGTCTCAAATCTTTATTCGAGTTTCGTCTATATTGCAAATATAATATTAAAGAATTGGGGTTTAATTAATTTTGTTGATGCAATATTTTTTTTACGATTGTCATGGCTTATTTAAAAGATTAGTTGTTTATGCGTTATGCCATGTTGTAGCCAGTGATGTAGCCTACAATTCCTGCCTGTTTTTTTATGTATCTTAATCATAACAATAAATCGTAAACCGATTATAAACGCGGTGTATGGACTACATGGTAACGCGTTATGTTGCGTGTAGGCTATATTACGCAAGGTCATCGTACAGTAGGCCTGCAGTACGCCGTGTTTATCTGCACAAACCAGTTATTCATGTATTTTGATGTCGTGCTATGGGACAGATAGCTTGAAAGATGAAGCATCTCTATAAAAATATACAGGTTGGCAAACGTAAGCCTTGTTTATTCTTTTATGTGATGTTTACAGCGGCTAGTACACTTGGATGCACAAACTTAAAATAATTATAATTATTATTATTTATGTGTAATATTTATGTCTATGTTATGTTAATTGTATTTCAGGTTAAATACACAAGTTAGCCCATATTATTAATATATAAGCCGTGCTGGTTTTCACTGCTTTTTTTTTCTGTTAAATCGTAAGCGAACATATGGTTAGCTATCTATGCGTCTAAACTGTTTATCTGAAATGATATTAGTTAACATAGCATTGAAAACAGCACACTGACTCCCCTGCTGAAAAAAAACTGGTTTTAGCTGGGAGCCCAGCCTGGTCTTAGCTGGTTTAAACTGGTAAGCAGACTGGTTTTACAGGGGTTTTGGCCACCTTCCAGGTTCCCAGGAAAAACTGGTTTAGGCTGGGAGACCAGCTGGAATGACTGGCTAAAACCAGCCTGACCAGCTTAGCCAGGCTGGGAGATCAGCTAAAACCAGCTACTTCCAGCCTAAACCAGGTAAGACCAGCCAACCAGCTTAGGCTGGTTTTAGCTGGGTTTTTTTCCAGCAGGGTTTGTATTGGTTTTAGGTTATGAATTAGAATTTCACAACGCAACAGCACGTTTCATCTTGATGTGTTATTAATATTAGGGGCATTGAGGAAATATGAATCATTTCCACTTTGCTGTGTGGATTTATTTTTTATTTTTTTTATGAAGACACTTTGGTTAAAAAGGGGAAATGGGCTATAGCTTGCCGAATGCTTGTGCAGTGGAATTATTAAATATTATTTTGGTTTGTAATGGAATGAGTGGTGAGCTTGACTTTGTGATGTTTTGTTTTGCTTTTCTTCATCAGTGGATACTGAAAAAAGATTGCAATGTTTTCTTAGGCCTGCACGTCTGTTTTATCAATGCCTGCTGCAAAAATCCAATGTAAAGCTCGAAATTTGCTTATTACAACAACGCCATGATCATTGGTTCCATTCCCAGAGAATGCATGAGATGATAAAAAGGTATACTGTAGATTGAATGCAACACCAGTCAGTTTAAATAAAAGCATTCGCCAAATGTATAATGCATCTTTGAGAGGTTTATCAAATTATTCACAAGATCATTAGAGTACCTGCATTGAACAATTTTAATTTTATAGACCATATTTTTATCTCGTATGGTAGGGCAGTTAAGTATGGTATATAGTATAGTAAATATAGTATGGTAGTGCAGTTATTGTGTAGATGATTAATGCAGCAAAAACTGTGAAACAACTTTGAGTAAATGTAAAGGTATGTAACTGTAGCTCAACTGCAAGTTGTTGCATGTCTAGCGCCATTTTTGTTCCCTAGGAGTCTAACCCATGACCTTGACATTCTAGTGCCATATGCTGCCAGCTGAGAACGCTGCTGTAACCTTCAGCTAGATTTGTGCTGTTTGGGGTTTCATTGACTTGCATTTTAAATATGAAAGTTTTAATCACATAATAGTAATATACAATGGTTTAACCAGGAATACTACACTTTTAGATGTGAAGAATTGGGATAAATTATGTAGTTGTTGTCCTCAATCCAAAAAAAAAAAAAAATCTTTTACAGTTTTATCATCAGTTACTATCGTTTTAATAGGGGCATCTATTTTCAGCAATGTGGTTAGGATTTTTTTCAATCTTAGTGGCTTTTAAAAATGTTGTGAAGTAAGAAAGGAATTTTCGAGGCTTGGCAGTTATGAACCCCTCCCCCAGTGAAAGCCCTGAAGATTGCATAAAAAGACGTAACTGCAGACAAGAGGCCATTCTGTTTGAATGAAAGTTATTAGAGCCGAGGCCTCAGCATGCCGAACAAACTGCTTTTGTGTGGGAGAAGGGATAGTTCCCCAAAACAAAAATTGTGTCATTTATTCACCCCTATTACAGCATTGATACAGCAATATGTTATACGCACTTTCTCTTGCAAACAGATAGCAGGGCAATAAATTACTGACCAAAGTATTGGTCTAAACTGCACCATGTGGTAGTCTGACTACTGGAAAAACTGCTTCAAAATATCTTGCAATGTGATATGCTTAAGTCCATTAAAATAAATAAATAAATAAAAGTAATTTAAACAGCAGTTTTAACTTTTATTTTGCCGTAAATAAACTAAAATGGCTTTAAAAACTATGAAACAGCATTTATTTTTAGATAATTATTAGATTTGTAGAATTTAGTATTGAATGTGCAGTCTGGAGGTGATTTCAATATTTACGTTTAATGAAATTAAATAAAAAAAACTGTAATGTAATGTTAAATGTTTTAATACTTTTAAGTACAGCATATCACACAATCACCTACAAACATGAAAAACACATGCATGTACATTTATTTACAAAAATGTCATGTGAACATGGTTCATTAACTCATTTGTTATAGTCAGGTTTGTGTTTGTTGGTATTTTCCATTATGTGCTTCTTACCAATAGCTTGCAGAATTTAGTCTATACCTGTCTATTGCATAATTCTTAAGTTTGTCAATGCAGTTGCTGTTTAAGCTTCTTAGTGTGATTATTCTCGTAAATGATTATACAGACCGCTCACAAAGTCTTTTAGACGGCATTGTCAACTGGCACCTGTTACTTTTCTCAGCGCTGATCACATCAATTTGTGACGTACTGATGAGGATTATAAAGAATAATCTTATAGACGCATGTGCAGGGTCTTTATTACAGCTTTGATTTTTTTTTATCTGCTAGCTACAAGAATAAAGTTTTGGTGTTCAAATGTCTTAAATGTGGCCAAAACCCTCCACAGATATGTATATTGCTGTGTAGAAACCCTGAAACTGAGCCGCACATCGCCCCCTGGAGGAAGACTCCGACTTCGGCTCGAAGACAACACTAAACGCCCCAAAGACAGCGTCAAGTCCGCTCTAGTAGAAAAATGTCAGCGTAACGACAAAAATATCCCTCTCTCTAATAAACTGCTTGACATATAAGCGTACAATGTGGACTTTGTCAGGTTAAACTAGCGTATTCCTCAAATATTCCCGGCAGTTTGATTCTTTACCAAAAGTTTTCGGTTGATCCACCATTTTTGATCTCTATCTAAACGTATGGCATTATAAGAGGAATTTCCTCCTCGGTGTGGAGCACATACAAAACAGCTTCTTTATATAGAAGAATATTTGTCTTACCCTTAATTTGTTGGCTGCCCGTCACAATGTAAGTCGTATATAACAGTTAATGCGTTGTCCACTGCCTCGGTTCTCAGTGGTTTCTTAACGCGTACAGATCTCTATCAAGATTGTTTTATTATTTTATTTAAAAATATCCATTACTGCTGTTTTAATCCGTCTAAATGGCGCGACAAAACCAACAAATGAAGTAAACCTCTTGTTATATAATTAAACTAAAGAAAAATATCGTCGTCTCTATATGTTATAAAGCGCCAGTGTATCATCCAGTTTCAATTTTAATATCGCAGCTAAGACAATCGCAGAGCAGTTTCCGCATTCTGCTCGCACGCACTCTCGCGAGATTTCATTTAAAACTCATGGATGAAACTACTTGTTTATTTTAAACGAGATCGTTTTTGTTGTTTGGATTTGGATCCTGTTTTACATATTCCTCGCCAGATTTCTGAAATGGTTTCTGTTTTATAGGCCTGCTATAAAACAGTGGTCTGACCGTAATGTAAATGTAAAGGTAAAAGTAAAATACATTAAATTGTAACACATACTGTGATTTTTGTTTATTTTTTTTTAATTTATTTTTTTTACTGGTACAGCAATTCTATTTGTGTATGCAAAATATTTATATTTAAGGTTCAGATGCATGTAGATTTGCATTAAAATGCAATGTTTTGTTTAAAAGTTTGGGGTCAGTAAGATATTTTATGGGTTTTAAAGATGTTTCTTCTGCTCATCAAGGCGGCATTTATTAGATTAATAAATACAGAAAAAACTTTAATATTGTGAAATATTATTTCAATTTAAAATAACCAATAATCTGTGTGAATATATTTAAAAATGTAATATTTTTCTGTGATACAAAGCATCGTTACTCCAGTCTTTAGTGAGAAATCATTCTAATATGATGATTTATTACTATAAATGTCAATGTTGGAAACAGTTGTGCAGCCAAATATATTTTTTGGAACCTGTGATGTTTGTTTTTTTTCCTCAGGATTCTTTGATGAATAACAAGTAAAAAAACAACATATTATTTTACCAAACATAAAACATTTCTAAAATTCTAAAGACTTTTTTTGTTCATTGAATAGATCCTTGGTTAATAAAGGTATTAATTTTGAACATTATCCATTTTAAATAAATGCTTCTCTTTTTAATATTTTAATCAAAGAATCCTAAAAAAACTAAAAAGCAGCTTAACTGTTTCCAACACTGATGATAAAACATCAGCATATTAGTATGATTTCTGAAAGGATCATGTGACACTGAAGACTGGAGGAATGATGCTTTATATAACAGGAATAAATTACATTTTATAATATATTCATACAGAAAACGGTTATTTTAAATTGAAATAATATTTCACAATATCACAGTTTTTTCTGGATTTTTAATCTAATAAATGCAGCCTTGATGAGCAGAAGAAACATTAAATATCTTACTGTTCTAAAACTTTTAAACAGTAGTGTATGTTTACAAAAATATGCATGTATTTCATTGAATTATACTAACTGAATTATTTACCAACTCAATTTGCAAGTAGCAAGACTAAAAAGGTTTTTATTGCATCTAATATACAATACGAATAGTTATGGCTGTAATATTTCACTGTAATTTGCTAAACCATATTATTTATTACATTTTATTTTTATTATTAACTTATGTTTACAAAGAGTACGCATGCATTTCATTGAATTAAACTAACTAAATTAAGCAAATATTTCTAACTTTACAAGTAGAAAGACTGAAAAAGCATTTTCTTGCAAAACATATTTCAGTAATCTTTATTTACAATTAATTTTTAAAATAATTTTGACGGTGTATTGAACAAAAGTAATGGCAATTTAGACATTATAACTATTAAAAGAATACTAATATTTATGGCTTTAATTTCAAAATTTTCAAATGTTATAAAAAAGTGTTTTGCAATTCTGGTTATTATTATTATTATTGCTACTATTATTTACGATATATCTGCATTTACATTTCTTCATTAAGGAGAAACCTATATATATTTAACTTTGTCTTTATATTTAAAATGTTATCAGTTTAATTAAGATACTTTATTAATTCCTAAATTAATTAGGAAGTATGAAATATGAATATGTATTATTTGTTAATTTTGACATTTATTTAACTAATATTTATATTTAATTTAAATAATTATAATAATAATTGTAATTATTATTATTATTATTATTATTATTATTATTATTATTATTATTATTATTATTGTTGTTGTTGTTGTTGTTGTTTTTAATAACCACAATAATAATTAACAATAACAATGCAATAATAATAATTATATACAATAACAATAATAATTGCTTTTTATGGTTTGATTAAAATGCAACTAACATGCATTTCTTAAAGCTGCTCTATACGATGTTGCAGAATTGTTTTGCTTGATTTCATTTTTATGCATCACCCCTTGATCGTCTTGCTGTCTGCCCTCTGAATACATTTGGAAAAAAATCGGTCTCGAAAGACAACACAGAGGCTGCAATACCAAAACCACAGGATGTGCACAACAACAAACTTCGGCCAACCAATTTGCAAGAAGAGGTGTTCTTGCCGATTGAGCTAAAATCCTGCAAAATCGCATAGAGCACCTTTAACACAAAAATGCCTTCAGTGTAGCGAAACCAACCTGATCTCACAGAATTCCGTGTAATGACCACATGACTCTTAACTCAAAATTCTGTGAAAGTATTACTGAATCGTCGAAAACTCTGATGGACGATGATATTGGCATTATTGGATGTGATTTTTCACTGTAAATGGTCACAACAGTTTTATGTATATTACTTAATTTATACATTTATGAGCACAACACAAGAATTTTTGCCGAATCTATGACACTAATGTGGTATTTTGTGAGACCAAATAATTTCCAGAGAAATCCATCATACTACTCTGAAAACAAGACAAGTTGCAGCCAATAGTGCTGAAATGATCACAAGAAAGAACCCACATCCAACATTGCTGCTTCATTTAACATGTTTTTCCCCAATTCAGTTCATTTTTATAACGCAATAAAAATTAAATAACACTTGAGAAAAATCAAGGTTGTTCTTTTTAAAGGCTTCAGCAAGGAGAGCCATTTTCAACAAACATCTGGAAGTGAGCAGCACTTTGTTTGTCCCTGTTTATTCTGCTTCTCAAGGAGATGGGCCAAAACGTCTGAGCTTGCTTGGATTTCTGAAAATGAAGGATTTTGAAAAGAAAACGAATCATTACTCGTGGGTCACATCTCTGATCACCTCATCATATTTAGGGTGATTTCTACAGGGGAGCTCAGAAGCGGCCAGCGTCTACATTAAAAGCAGATGAATAGAGTCGGGTCAAAGAAGACTGAAAGATTCAGTGTTTACAGAATATGAATCACTGTTGGAGGCTTTTCAAAGATGTTTTTCCAACTCGTGTTGCATGACATTGTGGGAAACTGTTGAGCAGACGCACACCTGCTGTTCACCAATAATTAGGCAATTAAGACTTGCTTAGTGCAAAACTGTGTAACATCAAGCCTCATTCATGAAACATGAGCGGAGCAAATGTCTGGGCAAATTGTCCCTAAAACTGTGCTTACGCAAATCATATTTGAATATTACCATAATGTTCCTTGCATTTATATCAGCTACTGAACCTACAGCAAAAAGCATACAGATTCTTCATCAGTCTTATGTGAATCTTTCTGGAGAACAAAAAATAATACAAAGTAACTAGCAGTGTTCAATTCCCAAATAAACTGGTTTTAAAACTTTTGTGTGATTTAGAATCATAGAGTGAAATACAGAATCCAAACAAATTATGACCAACTCACTCTTAAAGTCCCCCTGAAATCAAAATTAAAGTTATCTACAAGCCAGTGTTCTCCAAAACAGTGACAAAATTCACATTAAGAAGATATAAGAGTTCAAAACTGTAAAACAGTTCAACAAATCACTTTTTTTTTCTTCGCAACGATTTTTTTTTATGTCACATTGTTATTTAAGCTTCTCATCAAATCTTCTGACCAATCAAATACTCTCTAGAATCTGAAGCCCACGCCCCCCTTCACTAATAGGTGCGTTCGACTTCATGCGGCGCTGTGCAGACCGATCGGTGGCTGACTTGAAGTAGTGCATGCCGGTTAGAAATCTTGTCCGACTTGAACCGGCGCCGACGACACGTGACGTTCACG